>ML416010.1:35982-54734 GCA_005239525.1 Nicotiana knightiana | reverse complement strand
TATATATATATATATATATATACTGTATATTATTATTCGTATATATAAAATGCAATATATATATATGTGAAAAGTACAGAATAATGCACTCCATAAGTTGATCTTGCACTTTTTTAGCCTAGTTATAAGTTTGCAAATGTGTAGCCAAATATCAATAAGGCATGCTCCTCACTCATCAGATATATGCCTATTGATATTGTTGCTGCCAAAGTTTGTGTATCTTGTTATATTTCCCTTCCCATTACAAGCTATGGTAACACTTTGTGGAAACTTTCGAAAATTGGTTTTAGATAAATAAATTTGTGCCTTCTTTTATAACCAATACTTCTTTGAATTATTTTTTATTTTTATTTTGATTTTTTATATCTTCTGGTTTATACATAGCTATCACAACTACAAAACGCAAAAACAGACGCGAGAAACCTAAAATCCCATCTCCTTTAATGCTAATCTTGTTAAATTTCGATTATGATTTTGTGAGAAATTTTGAGTGGGTATTGTTTGAACTTATTAGAAATAATCTAATTAAGTTGTATACAAAGTTTGAAGTAATTTGCTGGAGATTTGGACTAGTTTTATACAAGAATTGCAAGTGAAAATCGTAAAAGAATTTCGTTAGAGATGCTTATACACTTTCATACAATGTTATACACTTTTATACAAAGAGCTACATTATGTATATAGTTGTATAAAGATGTATAATCACTAAGTAAAAATATTCTTGATACACTGTGTATATAGGTGTATAAGAAGAATGAGAAGAAGAAGAAGAAGAAGAAGAAGAAGAAGAAGAAGAAGAAGAAGAAGAAGAAGAAGAAGAAGAAGAAGAAGAAGAAGAAGAAGAAGAAGAAGAAGAAGAAACTGCGGGAAATTCACCAAATACCTGTAAATAATGTATCAACCTTGTATACAATAGTGTATAAGTGATGTTTATACACTATTATACACTATTTATACAATATTATACATTATTATACAAATGAATCCTATCAATGGACTTCACATGTTCTTCTTCTTCCTTGGGCATCCTCTAAAATTTAACTCAAGTATAGCCTAAATCTACTCCAATTCACTTAAAATTTAAGTTTTGAACTCATCTTGATGATTCCAATCAATTGGGACAACACCCATTCCAAACAACTAACGAATTGAAAAACCCAATTTCTGAAATTGAATCTTCGAACCACCTTTAGTGGTGACTTTTATTTTTCCAATCCTTAGTTAACCATTGGAATCCGAAAAAGAATTGAAAGAGAATAACAATAGTAGAGAAGCTTTGTGGTGAAAAGGCTGCGCGGGAAAATGAAGAAGAACGAAGAAAAAAGGGGAATGAAAGAAGAGGAAGAAGAACGAAGAACAAAGGGATGGGTTAACTGGTGAAAAATAATTTTCAAGTTATGTACAACCTGGGCTATACTGGATAAGGACTTCAAACGTGATCCATTTTCTGATGGGTTGTTGGGCCAAGTGATAAGGGATGAAATNAATGTATTTATAATGATAATAAATAATTAACAAATAAAGAATTTTCGGAGCTAATTATGGGATGCGTTGCAAATTAGAATTCCCCTTTCTCAGGAAATCTACTTTTTTAGAGTATATATTTTAACAATTATTGTAGAATGTGTTATTCTATTACTAATTATAAATTATGAAATATTTTTAGAATCCATAGGTAATTATGAAAATCTTCCCTTGATGTTTATGACCTTTCAAGGGGTCTCTACAAATTTAGTAAAAAAGGTGTGATGTATTTTAAAAAGGAACATTAGTAAAAGATAGATTCTAATTGCTAGAAATCTTCTAAAACTTGGTAAGCAGAGAATGTGCAACATCAAGTTTGAAACAAGACAAGGATCGACAAAAACTTACATGCATCCAACATTCACATCAAATTAGTTAATGCTTGACAATCTTTCATGTAAATATTTTTCGCTTAATAATGATTGAGTAATATATAATTTTATTTATTAATTTTTAAAGTTAAATTGATTAATACTGACAAAGGCCACACTTGAATGAAAAAGTCAACTACAGTAAAATCTCTTTAAATTAATACTCGATAAATTAATAAACTCTTTAAAATAATATTTTTCCCCGATTCCGACTTGGGCCAGTAGAAAAAAATATCGATTTCGATAAGATTATAAAATAATATATTTTCGAAAGACCACTATATAAATATATGGTCCCATTAATATTATAAATTAATAATTTCTTAAAAATATCTAAGAGAATTTAGTGAAATATGATTCTAGTATTTATTTTATTTTTTTACAAATTTAAATCTAGTCGAAGCTCATCGCTAACTTTTCTTATTGCATCCAAAAGTTCTGGTGTTGTCTTCTTGAACTGCATCAAAAAATTATGAAGAGTTCTAGACGCGATAAGTGTTTCTTTACGCGTAACTGGTTCCAAAAGTATTGTATCGTCTTCAACTTCATCATCAACATTATTTTTTCCGATGGTATCCAATATTTCTTCTAAGCTCTAGATTTCTGAACATGTATCATTTTCACCTGGGTAATCTAACAGGCCATTGACATCCATTTTATTGCGGTAACCGAGATAATTAATCATGACATCAAGTTCATGAATGTCGTTTTCACAAGTGGATTCATTTAAATTACATTAAAATTATTTAATTAAAAAAATATTACAATGAATCATACATTATACATTGTCTTTTATCTATACTGAATTTACTTTTATATTAATTTAATAAATACAATGTAACGACTCGACCGATCGTTTTACTTTTTAGAACCCGTTCCCCTAAATAAGACTTACCGTATGTACTTTTACTATTTTATGACTTGTGGGGATGGTTAGTTCGGGATTTAGAAGGGTTCGGGTGAAATCAAAACACTTGGTTCCTTAAGGTTGGCTAAAAAGGCTAAGTTTGACTTCGGTCAACATTTTGAGTAAACGAACTCAGAATCAGGATTTGACGGTTCCAATAGGTGCATATGATGATTTTGGACTTGGGCATATGTTCAGATCAGGTTTTGGATGATCTGGGAGCGTTTCGGCGCCTAATAGTGAAAATTGTTCCTTTGAAGGCTTTAAGTTCTTTAAAATTAGTTTAGAGTAGGTTTTGGTGATATCGAGGTCCAAATGGGATTCCGAGACCGGAAATTATTTCGTAATGTCATTTAATACATGCACGCAAAATTTAGTGTCATTCCGAGTAGTTTAAGTACGTTTCGGTGCGTTGGAAGTAAATTGAAGAGCTTAAAGTTCATATTTTGATTTCAATTGTTTTGGGGAGTGATTCTTAGTTTTGATGCTGTTTTGTGCGTTTCGAGAGTTCGAGCGAGTCTGTTTTATGATTACAAACTTGTTGGTATGTTCGACGGGGCCTCGGGGTCCCCAAGTATTAATCGGACGAGGCTCAGATCAAGTTGGGACTTGGGAGCAAACCCTGAAGCTCCCAGCTGCTGGAGTAATCGCATTTGCGCTTGGTCAGCCACAGGTTCGAGCTCGCAGGTGCGAGCCACGAGCCGCAGAAGAGGACCAGCAAAGGCTGCCGAGAAATCGTAGACGTGGAGGATTTTGCGCAAGTGCGATGACAGTGACTGCAACAACGTCCAAGTCCACAGGTGCGGAAGATAAGGCGCAACAGACGATGCGCAGGAGCAACCCCAAGGTTCGCAGATGCGAGGTTTGGCCAACTAGAGAAGACCATACCTGTGAGGATTGCTTCGCAAAAGCGGGACCGCAGGTGCGGCAGTGTTACCCCAGGTGCAAAACTCGCAAAAGGCGGACCACTTCATTTACTACGGGACTTAGGCAGTTTTGCTCATTTCTTACACTTTTTGGGGGCGATTTTGGAGCTGGTTAGAGAGGGATTTTCATAAACTAATTGAGGTAAGTAATTCCTACCAAATGTGATTTAAATACAAAGCTTATGGGTAGATTATAACATGTAAATTAGTAGAAATTATGGGTTTAGGTGAAACCAAGGTTTTTGATAAAAATGGGATTTAACCACGAAATTGGTTATGGAATTGAGTAAAAATCGTATATTTGAGTTCATGAGGTTATGGGTAACAACTTTCTTCAAAAATTTCCGAAATCCAGACACGTGGGCCCGGGGGTAAATTTTAGGGATTCTTCAAATAGGCTTAGGAAATCACTTTGATAGTTAGGATATGAACTTTTGAACATGCATTGATTATTTTATATAACCTTTGACTAGTTTCGATTCGTTTGGCACCAAATTGAGGGTTTGAGCACAATCTTGGACCAGAAAATAGGATTTGAGATGAGATAAGTCTCTTTTCTAAACTTGTAAGAGGTAAATTTACCCCATAGGTGAATTAATTAATAAGTGCTTCTATTTGTGGGGGCTACGTACGAACGAGGCGACGAGAGTCCGTACATAGCTACTAATTATGCTTATGTTCGGGTAGTCTAGGACCCATGCCATGCTATATTTGCGATATTTGCACCCTACTTGTAATTTCTTAAATCATGTTGGAACTTGATAAAGGAATGGTAGAAGGTTACATTTCATTTACTTAAATTCTTGGACAGGCCACTTGACTGTTATTGAGAATTTGTGCTTCGTTAATTAATTGCCTCTTAATAAATCTTGAATTTACTGTTATAAAGTATTTTCTCTTTTCGCGGATATGGCCGAACGCTTCGGTAATAGATATATGCATCTATGGTTCGTGTCGTTCGACCCTCGGTAGTGCATAGTTTAAATATTCTTATTTTGGATCGGGTCGTACGACCTCAACTTAATTTGCGCATGATAAATCTTTGGAACCATTTATAATTGATAATGCTTCATTAGCTTGAGATATAAATTGTTAAATGATGAAAATAGGTTCGGGATTTGATATTTGTGAAATGATTGTTTACGATTTTTTGTTATTGAGTTTTCAATATTATTCATGTAATCCATGCTTAATTATAATTTTGACAGTGGCTCTGGCGATAGGAGAGAAGACTGCCTCGATCAGCTTCGTGTGGTCATCAATAGCCACTCCGGCCGGCGATTACCTCCCGTTGGGGCTGGTTTTCCTTCCCAAACGTCCCCCTCAATCCATAACAACAATACATCAACTTCTAAAGCCATGGACTATGCTGGATTATTGAAACCTAACGTAATTAACACTGCTGCGCAAAACAGTGTTGCTGGGACGTCGAACAATCCTGCTGGAATGGCTACTGTGAAACCAATACAAGCTAGGTGAGCAACCTATGGTGAAATTTATATAAGGAGAAGTGGATCGCATGAACATCATTGAAGTTTTGCAATTTTCCATGATGTGTAAGTTTTCATATGGTTTGCCGCAATTGCAAGAATTACGTAAAATTATTCCAATGCAATATGAAATCAAAGGAGAATGCAACATTGGCTATCTTCGAGATAGACATATTTTGGTGCGACTGACATTATGGCAAGATTACATCTAGTTTACGTCGAAAAGTGTTTACTATGTCAAGGACAAGGCTGGGAAGGAATATCAATTGAAAACTTTGATCTATGACTCAAAGTTCAAAGCAGGAGAAGAAACATCAAAGGTGATGGCATGGATATCTTTTCCAAACTTATTGATAACTTTTTTTGTTAAGTAATGCTTATTCTCTTTAGCTTCTGCTGTTGGAAAGCCACTTCATTTAGATATGGCTACCATTAATAAAAAGATACCAAACAGTGCAAGGGTGAAAGTGTTGATTGATTTGTTAATGGACTTACCTAAGAATGTACGTATGGATATTGAGAATGAAGTGACGAAAGAAGTTAGGACTGAGTGGGTGACTATTATATATGACTACTTGCCAAAATACTGCAAAGAGTGTAAACTACAAAGCCATGATATGATTGATTGCTGGAGAATCCACCCTGAACTGATGGAGAACAAATATGTCGATAAGCAGGTGCATAATGAAACAATGGTGGAAGAAGGTAATGGAATAGGCAAAGAGACTGCTCCTTTAATGATCCTATCTAGTGTCAAGGTTTTTGGTAATGTTGTTCCTCAATGGAAGGAAGTTAGAGACAATCAAGGGCAAAACAAATCCAAACAAGCTCATAATACTACAAAGGAAACGAAAGGAAGTGGGGCAGCAGGTAAGAAAATTGTTCCTGTGGATTCTGGAGTAGCAGAGCAGGTGCAAACAGCTAATAAATTTGTTGTGTTAGAGGTGGAAAATGTAGAGGCTAATGAAGGCAATCAATTGGCATTAGTGGAGGCTGCTACAATTGTAAAAAAGCCTTGCTAATAAGACTACTAGAACTGGAAAGTTGAATGCTGCTGCTCCAGTGTTTAATCCTATCTCTACTAGGGAGGCAGTGTATAATATTGGTAACTATGTGATGAACAATGGGAATGAAAAAGAACATAGGGTGACAGCTGATCAAAGGGTGAATGAGAGTACTGCTCAGTAGATAAACAGGACCTTTGGTGACAATATCAAGTGAATCAAGCATGCCAGGAGATACCTTCACAAACTGACTTTAATGTTATAGATGGGAGTTCAAAAGGTGATGCAAGGTTACAATTAGAAGGAAGGAAGTTGTGGAGTGAACAAACTGAGGAAGATTCTGAGGAAGGAGAATAACCAGATGATGCTATGGGTGAAGAAGAGTCCTCTGATGAGGAGATTGATCAAGAAGAACGAAAGGTAAATTCCAAGAGCAAAGGTAAAGATCAAGGAGAAACTACTAATATCAATGATGAGGAAGCTGTTCAAGGAGAAAGTAGTGCACTAAATGTGGAAGCGGATATAACTCAACAACTGGTAAACACAACACTAGATAATGAATTACCACCAGTTAAGCCTAATATAACTGGTGAATGTCATGCTGGAGGGACAGATTTGAGTATTGATCCAGGTGGTACTCAATCAGAGAAGTTAACTACTAAGGATGGGAGTGAGACAACTCTTATGAAGGGTGCAAATATTAATCAAAACAGTCAAAACGAAGGAGTAAAATCAGCTATACTTCAACAACAAAGTGTAGGCACAAAATTAGCTACTAAGGTGATAGAAAATAATGAATTGGTTCCCAGAAACCTGCAGCTCCAACTGGCAGATCAGTGCAATGACAATAAGGAAGAGGACAATGCTGGCAGTAGAGGAAAGGATTTTGATGAGGAATCAACAACATAAAAGTTCAAGAATGTGGCAAGGCAAGGTGATATTTCACCAAGACACATGGAAAAAGGGAAGTCAGAAGGCAGAGGAAGGAAAAAGCAATCGAAAGATACTCAAAGTCTAGCTCCTGCGGTTCAAACAAGAAGGACCCAATCTAAATCTCATAATTAATCATGAATGCGATAATTTGGAATGTGAGATCAGTGAAGACAAAGAAAGCCTTTGAGAGGCTTGTCACTATGAACAAGCAACATCATTTTAACTTCATTGGGATTATGGAACCAAAGCAGAAAGCAAGGAAGTTAAATACATATAGAAGAAGGATAAGAATGCTGCGAGATTTTGCTAACATTTCAATAATATATGGGTGTATATGGATGAAGATCATGGGGTAGATTTCATAACTAACATGGAACATCAGATGACTTTGAAGATCACAAACATGGACAATCAAGTTTCATTCATAGATACATTTGTGTATGCAAAGTGTACTGCAATCGAGCGTATAGAACTATGGGACATCTTGTACTATCTTGCTAGAGATATGTCATTGCTATGGTTGGTCGGAGGTGATTTCAATGTGATTTGGGATGAAGAAGAGAAATTTGGAGGATTACCTATCTCAATCAATGAGGTTAATGACTTTAGACATTGTGTAAATACATGTAATCTCACTGATTTAGGCTTCAAAGGAAGTATTTTTACTTGGTGGAATGGGAGAGCAGAGGATGATTGTATCTTTAAAAGGTTGGATCGATGCTTAGCAAACTCAGAATTTCAGCAGTTACTGCCTGGAATTGAGGTGAATCACTTGTCGAAAATAGGCTCAGATCATAGTCTTATGCTACTAACATGTACCACTGATGCAACTCCTATAAAGAAGGCATTCAAGTTTTGAATTTCTGGGCAAAACATCATTCCTTCAAAGATGTGGTTAAGGAAAATTGGAAGGCTGACTTTTTAGGGGATCCTTTTTTCATGTTTAATCACAAATTGAAGAGGTTGAAAAAAGCTTTAACAAGCTGGAGTAGGACAACTTTTGGGGATATTTTCCAAAAAATTGCGAGTCTTGAAGAGGTGTCATTAGTTCATGAAGCAGAATTTGAAAGAAATCCAACGTATCAAAATAGAGAGAGATTGCAGAAGGTTCAAGCTCAGCTGATCAGATTCTTGGCGTTAGAAGAAGAATTTTGGAAGCAAAAGTCCGGCATGACTTGGTTTCAAGATAGTGATAGAAATACTAAATTATTTCACGCACAAGTCAATGGTCGAAGGAAGAGGTTGCAATTAAAAAGAGTGCAGAACAGTGTTGTCATATGGTTAGAGGACACTGGTGAAATGGCTGATGAAGCAGTAAGGTTTTTTGTAGAACAATTCTACGAGAGTTCTGTGCCTACTGATTTTTGAATTCTGGAACATGTCCCTAGTATGGTGGATGATGAGCAGAATGATTTTCTTATACAACAACCAACTAAGGAGGAGGTAAAGCATGTTGATTTTGGACTAATTGCAGAAAACGCAGGTGGACCAGATGGTTTCAATGGATGCTATTACCAAACATGTTGGGATATTGTAGGAGATGATCTTCTAAATATGGTGAAGGCATTTTTCAATGGTCATGAGTTGCCTAAGTACATAACGCATACAAATCTGGTTTTATTACCAAATAAAGGAGGTGGTGGCTTTTTCAGATATGCGACCTATAAGCTTAAGCAACTTTGTAAATAAGGTGATTTCTAGAGTAATTCATGAGCGACTCGTGGGTATGCTGCCTAATCTAATCTCAGAAAAGCAGATTGGTTTTGTTAAAGTAAGGAGCATTGTGGAGAATGTCCTTCTAACACAAGAAATCATCACTGATATTTGACTTAGAACTAAGGCAGGTCCAAATGTGGTTATAAAGTTGGATATGACAAAGGCGTATGAACGATTATCTTGGCTATTTCTCACAAAGATGTTGAGGAAAATGGGATTTGGAGAAAGGTTTATAGGAATGGTGTATGGAATTGTAGCCAATAATTGGTACTCTATTCTTATCAATGGGCAACCACAAGGATTTTTTTGATCAACTAGAGAAGTGAAACAAGGAGATCCACTGTCACCTACCCTCTTCATACTGGCAGTAGAGGCAATGTCTAGGGGATTGAATTCTTTACATAGGAATTTATATTTCTGTGGATTTGGATTTCCAAAGTGGAGTCCAAAGATTAATCATCTTGCGTATGCAGATGATACCATAAATTTTAGTTCGTCAGACGCTACTTCATTGCACCTAATTATGGAGGTGCTGGCAGCTTAAGAAGCTACTTCTGGGCAACTTATAAATAATAGCAAATCAACAGTGTATATGCATCACTCAGACAATCCTAGAGTGATTGATAAAGTCCAAAGAATCACAGGGATTCCCAAGCAAGAGTTTCCTTTCACCTACTTGGGCTGTCCAATATTTTACCTTAGGAGAAAGATGGATTATTACCAAGGTTTAATAACCAAGGTAATGGATAAGTTACAGAACTGTAAGGGCAAACTATTGTCGATAGGGGGAGAGTAATTCTCATCACTCATGTTCAGCAAAGCTTGCCTATTAACTTGCTCTCATGTGTTAATCCACCTCCTAATGTGATAAATAGGCTTCATAAAATCTTTTCACAGTTCTTCTGGAGTAATAATATGGGTGTAGCTAACAAACACTGGGCATCATGGAGCACACTTTTCCGACCATGTGAGGAGGGTTGTGTAGGATTTAGATCACTCCATGATATGTCTACTGACTTATTCTGCAAATTATGGTGGAATTTCTGGACCAAACCCAGTTTATGGAGCGTTTTCATGAGCCAAAAATACTGCAAAAAGCTAAACCCAATGATAGTACCATGGAGAGGTGGATCGCATGTTTGGAGGAAGATGCTTGAGTGCAGAGATAGTATAGAACATCAAATAATGTGGCAGCCTAAAATGGGGTCCGCTTTGTTTTGGTTTGATAACTGGACAGGGCTAGGTTCTCTATATTTTGTCACACCACCTGACTTTGTATGTGATGAATCAATCCATAACATCTATGATGTGGTGGTTGATGGACAGTGGGATGAAGAAAAGCTTCGAGAAATCCTGCTAGAAGATCTTGTTGTGCATATTTTAGACAATATAAAACCACCAGTGGCTAATGTGATTGATAAAACAATGTGGATGCTTGAAACTAGGGGAGATTTCTCTGTCAAATTTGCGTGGGAATATATAAGAAGGAGACAAGAACCTTGCAATGCTTACAAAAACATTTGGATTAAAGGATTGCCTTTCAAGATCAGTTTCTTTATGTGGAAAGTTTGGAAGAATAAGCTACTACTTGATGATTAATTTAGGAGATTGGGTTATCTTATGGCTTCTAAACGTTGGTACTGTGACGAGCCTAATGAAGAAACACTGCAGCATTTTTTCTACACATCAAAGGCTGCTCAAACGGTATGGAAATACTTTCTTGGACATGCAGGAATTTCTGTGGATGGGATCAACCTTCATCAGGAAATTGTTAAATGTTGGACTACAGAAGTGGTACAAAGATTGAAGCCCATAATGCAAGCTTTACCCTCAGTAATAATATGGGAATTATGAAAGAAAAGGAACAACTACAAGTATGGTGATGTTGTCACAGTTAGCAGGGTGATATACCAAATATCTACTACTATGCAGTACCTTGTCAAAGTTAGAAAACCAGATATGCAGAATGCTCCTCATAGGTGGACAAATTAATATAAGATTTTGTATAAATTCACACCTAAGTTGACTTATACTAAGGTTCTGTGGGAATTTCCAAGGCAAGGGTGGATAAAGATTAACACAGATGGGGCATCGAGTTGTAATCTAGGTAGAAGCTTGATTGGATTTATGCTAAGGAATGAAGATGGTGATGTAGTTTATGCATGTGGTAAGGAGATTGAAGAAGGATCAGACACTGTTGCTGAAGCAAAAGCTGTCCTTGAAGCTTTGAAATACTGTGTGGAGAATGAGTATGTGTTGATAGAACTAAACACTGACTCTATGCTGCTAAAAAATGTTATACTTGGAGAATGGAAATCACCTTGGAATATCAGTGAAATTGTTGAAGAGATAATGCATATGATGGCCAGAAGTAATGTGACAATATCTCATACTCTAAGGGAAGGGAATAGTTTAGGTGATCACATTGCAAATTATGCACTAGACTATGGGCCTATGGAGTGTTTCTGTTTTGAAGATCTGAATTTTCATGGGAGGAGACTGGTTAACAGTGATAAAATCCAATGCCCGTACTTAAGAGTGAAAGTAGCAAGGATCTAGAGATGGATAGGAGTGAAATATCATAACTAAAGGAGGCTGCAGGAGTTTCCACATATATTCACCATACTCAAATTCATGTGAAGGAGAGAATGGTGAGTACAGTTTTCACTAACTTGGTTTTCTTTTTTGCAGGTACTGATAGAGTGATTATGTCCTATTCTATGATGGAGATTCAATTGGTGGTATTAGTGCTAAGCACTCATTCCATTGAAAGGAAGTCATAGGTAGGCATAGGCACTGAACAAGAGAAAGATGCACTGCTGTTCAGAATTCTCATATTAAGCATGTGCATTTGGCAAGGTAGAACAGAACCATTGGAAGAGTTTGGACAAAAGTCTCAAGAGGAGGTTAACACATCATGGTCTCAGCAAGTAGCCCAGCAAAGTACAGACTCAAACACAGATATATAACAACCATATTCAGCTACCTACAGAGAGGAATACACATATAAATACAAAGGGAACAATTAAAGGACAGATTGGTTGGTGGTATCCACATTGATACTTCCAGCCCATACAGGGAGTCAGGCACAAGGAAAACACTGAAGAATGTTTTGGCATTGTGGAACTCATTTGGAAAACACAAAAACATAATGCTCGAAAAATGCACCTATAAGATCATTGGTAAAAAACTGGGAATTCTTTTTGCTAACACAGTGTCTTGTTGTGCAGGAATCAATTCTGTGATCATGCACTCTCTTTGGAAAAACTTCCTAGTGGTGGTATTAGTACAATGTACTCATTCCACTGGAGGGCAAGCTAAGGAAAGCAAAAGCATGAATTGGAAGCAATCGACAACTGAACAAATGCATATTTTGTTCAGTTATGCACAGTCGAAGGGGCAATGTTCGGAAGAATGTGGCGATTATATGAATGATGGGTACATAAAAATATCACCACACATAGATAGTGAGATATACAAGGAACATAAACTTATGGGACAAGCACAGATTCAGGCAGGTACCATAGTGCAAAGTTGGATGACAAAACACAACTTCAATACGGAATTTTTGAAAAAGGCAGTGTGCTCAGCAGGTAATATTACTGCAAACATGTCCTTCTTTTGGCCCAACTCCTTAATGGTGGTATTAGTACCATATACTCATTCCAATGGGAGTCAAGCTAGAGAAGGCACAAACATGATAGGAAATTGATCAAAATTTGGACAAGGACAGGCTGGTTTGTCTAGGCAGTGCCATGAGAACATTGTTCACATGGACATGTGGAGACAAGATCGGATAGAAAGTTTTGAGATCCGTCAACTTCAGATCATAGGATGTTGAGAACACAAAAAGGAAGCAACACTCATGGTTTAGCAGCATAGAGCACCGGTCGACTATGTGGAGCACTGGTCGTCTAAGTGTAACACTAACACTGGTCGTATATGCAGGAGATGGTATGGAAGGCATCTTAATGACACAAAGGAAGAAATCATATGCAAGGACTCAATCCACATGTTTAGAGCACAACATCAAACACTGGAGCAACAATGTACAGAGGAGCTATATGTGTAATAGGATAATGTCTATATGTAATTGTGATATCAATGATGTGCTTATTAAGCCCAAAATTAGCAGTAGGAGCTATGTAGTAGTAGTCACACTCTATCATCTCACTCTTTGTGATATAACATGCTACATTATTTTTACTTTATTTTATAAATAAAAATTAGCCAGGCACTCTGCCTAGTGGATTTACTAAAAAAACATTTTTTTAAATAATTTTGACATATTATTGTTAGCCCATAGTAAGTGTCAAAGTCGGTCCTCGTCACTACTTCTTCGAGGTTAGACTGGATACTTACTGGGTACATGTTGTTTATGTACTCACGCTACACTTCTGCACTTAATGTGCAGGATCTGAGGCAGGTGCATCTGGGTATCTGTCTGATATGCACGCTTGATCCCGGTAATGAGACGACGCAGTGAGCTGCCTTCTGAGCCGTTCTGCAGCAACTGGAGTCTTTCTTTTGTTATTATTCTATCTATTTCGTTTCAGACACTAGGGTAGTAATCTTTTATATATTCTACTAGTAGCCCATACTCTTGTGACACCAGGTCTTGGCACACACAAGTAGACTTGTGGTTTTGGTTCATTCTATGGTTATGATTGCACTCAGTTGCTTTCGTTTTATTTATTTTAAATTTTTATTTTCATGAATCTTTTAAATTAAGGAAAATTTAATTACTTGGAAATTTATTAAAAATAGAAATCACGTGGTAGTTCACTATTGGCTTGCCTAGGGCGGCGTTGGGCGCCCTCACGGCCTATAATAGAATTGGGTTGTGACAACATGGTATCAGAGCACTAGGTTCACATAGGTCTCCCAAGTTATGGGCAGGCCTAATAGATTCTTACGGATTGGTGCGGAGACATCTGTTCTTATCTTCGAGAGGCTATAGGGTGTTAGGAAACTACTTTTATAATGCAGTTGATGGTGTACTAAGTTTCTTTCATTTATTCTCTCACAGATGGTGAGAACACGCACGACGGATGTTCCAGACTCGGGAGGGGATGAGGACGTCCTAGAGTTTCCCCAGCTATACCACCAGCGGATCCAGTAGAGGATCCCTCTATTAAAAAGTAGGGTGAGGTGCCTGCGGTAGAGCCAACCCTGGTAAATTTCATGCCAGCACCGGACTTTCAGGAGGTTATGGGTCGTATGCTGCGGTTCATGAATGCTATGACCCAGGCTGATTTATTTCCAGCAGACCCAGTCACATCTCAGGCGGGAGGGGGAGAACATACCCCTACTGCCCAGGCTCCGGGACATGCAAGACCCGGGGTGCACTACCCATGGGAGGAGCCCAGCCAGTTGCAGCAGCTGCACATGAGCCTAGACCACCTGCGGTCGGTGAGCCGCATAAGCTATTGGATAGATGGACCAGGCTTCACCCTCTTATCTTCGGAGGTGAGCGACATGAGGACCCCCAAGACTTCATTGATAGGTGCAGGGAAAAACTGCACAACATGAGTATATTGGAGTCCTATGGGGTGGATTTAACTACTTTCCAACTTGAGGGCAGGGCCTGTAGGTGGTGGTAGTCACATCTTCTCGGAAAACCAGCAGGTTCTACTCCCATGACTTGGGATCAGTTTACACGCCTTTTCTTAGACAAGTATAGTCTGCCCTCTCAGAGGGAAGAGTTGCGGTTTCAGTTTGAGCAACTGCAGCAGGGTCAGATGTTAGTGACTGATTATGAGGCAAGATTCTCTAAGTTGTCTCGCCATGCACTTATGATACTTCCTACTGACGTTGAGAGAGTACGGAGGTTTGTTGCGGGGTTGAACTCAGGTACTCAGGCCACTATGGCCCGGGAGGTTGAGATGGTGACTTCTTATCAGCTATTAGTGGAGATAGCTCGGAGGATTGAGGGTTACCGTCAGAGAGGCAGAGAGCAGATGCAGAGGGACATGCGGGTCTTAGAGAGTTTAGAAGTGCCCCGGTTGGGAGCAGAGGTCAGTTCATGAGGGGTCAGTCCAGCAAGCCCACATATCCAACACCACTTCTTCCTCAGGGTCTTCCAGTGCGACCCTATTTCAGTGCCATGCCGGAGAGTTCTTACCGCCCATCAGCTATTTAGGGTTCTTCCAGTGGGTACTCTGGGCACTAGAGTTCTTCCAGCACCTATTTCAGTGCCATGCCATAGATTTCTTGCCGCCCACCAGCCATTCAGGGTTCTTCCAGTGGGTATTCAAGCCATCAGGGTAGACTTGAGGATAGTAGATCACTGCACCGAGAGGTTGTTTCGAGTGCGGGGATCCCATTCATGTGCGGAGGTTCTGCCCCAGGCTTCGAGGTAAGGCAGTATAGCAGGGTCATCAACCCATGATTACAACACCAGTTGTCCGACCGCCTAGAGGCGGAGGGCAGACAGGTAAGAGCTATCTTAGAGGTGGAGGGCACTTAGAGGGAGGTCAACCAGCTACTGTTCATATAGGCAGAGGCCAGCTAGTCGGGGCTCCTGCTAGGTTCTATGCTTTTCCAGCTAGACCAGATGTAATGGCCTCAGATGCCGAGATCACATGTACTAATTCTGTCAGCGGTAGGGATGCTTCGATATTATTTGATCTAGGGTCTACTTATTCTTATGTGTCATCTCTGTTTGCTCATTTCCTAGATGTTCCTCGGGAGTCCTTGGGAACTCCTGTTTATGTGTCCACTCCTGTGAGCGATCCCATTGTTGTGGATTGCATATATCGATCCTGTGTGGTCACATTCTGTGGTTATGAGACTAGAGAGGATCTTCTGTTGCTCGATATGACCGACTTAGAGGTTATCCTGGTCATGGATTGGTTATCTCCTATATCATGCCATCCTTGATTGCCATGCCAAGACTGTTACCTTGGTGATGCCAAAGTTGCCTAGATTAGAGTGGAAGGGTTCGTCTGTCAGCAAACCTAGTCGTATCATCTCTTTTATGAAGGCTCAACACATGATCGAGAAAGATTATTTGGCTTATCTAGATTGTGTTCGGGATATTACCTCAAAGACTCCGGTGATTGATTCAGTACCAATAGTATAAGAGTTCTATGATGTGTTTCCTTCTGATCTTCCATGCATACCACCAGATCGTGATATCGATTTTTGCATCGATTTGGCTCCAGGTACCCAGCCTATATCTATCTCACCATAAAGTATGGCTTCTAAAGAGTTGAAGGAGTTGAAGGAACAACTTGAGGATTTTTCAGCAAAGGGGTTCGTCAGGCCGAGTGTATCACCTTGGGGTGCACTAGTGTTATTTGTGAAGAAGAAAGATACTAAGGGGATGTGCATTGATTACCGCTAGTTGAAAAAAGTCACCATTAATAACAAGTACCTGTTGCCGCGTATTGATGATCTATTTGACCAGTTACAAAGTTTTAGGGTGTTCTCTAAGATCGACTTAAGATTGGGGTACCATCAGCTGAAGATTCGGGACTCGGATGTTCTGAAGACAACTTTCCGTACTAGATATGGCCATTATGAGTTTCTAGTGATGTCCTTCGGCTTGAATAACACCCCAAAGGGTTTATGGATCTGATGAATAGGGTGTTCAGGCCTTATATTGATTCATTTGTCATTGTCTTCATTGACGACATATTGATCTATTCGCGCAGCATGGAGGAGCACGAGCAGCATTTGAGAGTAGTGCTTCAGACATTGCGGGAACATAACTTATAAACTAAGTTCTCCAAGTGTGAGTTTTGGCTAGATTCTGTAGCATTCTTGGGGCATGTTGTATCAGGCGAGGGTATTAAGGTGGATCCTAAGAATATTGAGTCAATTCAGAGTTAGCGTCGTCCTACTACGGTGACTGAAATCAAGAGCTTCTTGGGGCTAGCAGGTTATTATTGCCGGTTTATGGAGGGCTTAGCATATATTGCAACACCTTTGACTAGATTGACCCAGAAGGGTGCTCCGTTCCATTGGTCTGATGATTGCGAGGCGAGCTTTCATAAGCTCAAGACAACTTTGACTACAACACTAGTTCTAGTGTTGTCTTCCGGTTCGGGCATGTATACTATGTATTGCGATGCTTCACGCGTCAGTTTGGGATGTTTATTTATGTAGGAGAGGTGAGTTATTTCATATGCTTCACGTCAGCTGAAGATCCATGAGAAGAATTACCCTGTGCACGATTTGGAGTTGGCCGCAATTGTTCATGCTCTTAAGATGTGGAGGCATTATCTTTATGGGGTGTCCTGTGAGGTTTACACTAATCATCGCAGCTTGCAGCATTTGTTCTAGAAAAGGGATCTCAATTTTAGGCAGCGCAGATGGCTAGAGTTACTGAAGGATTATGATATCACCATTCTTTATCATCCAAAAAAGGCGAATGTAGTCGCGGATGCCTTGACCAGAAAGGCAGAGTATGGGTAGCTTGGCATTCATTTCAGCAGAGGGNAGGAAGAGTCCACATATTTCTAATTAAATTTTTCTGCTTTGTTCTACTTAAAAAAAAAACTTACTAATACTAACCATAAAAGCTAAAACTACTAACAAGAAATCACACTAAACACAACAAATCACAACAAATATGTACAACATCCCACACTTAAATCATGCAGTGTCCTCAGCGCATCACATATAGACAAAACAAGAAATAAAAGTAAGGTGCAAGAAACTCCCTGCTCACGTAGCGTCGACATCCTTTCCATTAATTNACTAAACGGGCGTTGCAAATATAATCCGGGGTATTATGCCCAGAGTCGATCCCACAGGGAATTTATGTATCAATCAAGTCTTTAAAATATGGAACTTTTACTCAATCAATTCTTTCAAGACTTTTTTAATATAAATTGGTGATGTGTTACTAATTCTACTGACAATAATAATAACTAACAATGTGTTGTAAATAATTATGATAAAGGTCTAAGATTATGGTTTCCCCCGTTGGTGAACTTACTTCTCTGATACTTCATATAGCTTGATTAGTTGTCTCTATCAATCATGAACACTCTATCTACCATAAATGTCTCTCAAGTAATTATGATAATTTACTAGACGCACTCTCTCAAGTTACGCTAGCTAGATTGCATTACAGTTCACTTTAGATTGCACCCGAGGTATCGTTATCTCTAATCCAACCTCTAAACCCTCGGTTATGACTTTTGCCTATACTCCGGGAGTGATGTTGTTCAAACAACTACCTAAATATGCACTCTCTCTCAAGTAGATACATAATAAATAGGAACAGCTAATTGAGGGCCCTTCAATCAACTACAACAAGAACGTAGTTGAACAAATAGAGATTAATCAACCAATCAAAACTATATTAATATCACAATAAGTTTATCCCCCAACGGGTTCCACCAAAACCCTAGATTAAGAAAATTAGCTACTCATATTCATAAGAATCAATTCTAAAATAACTTGCATAATTGAACTACAAAATAATGAATAAAAGCTATAAAAATCAATGTTTGCTTCACTGAGTAGTAATCCACAAGTTTGTCTTCACTTGAAAGGCTTCCTCTCTTCGAAAATCCTCTTTCAAGTTGTGTTTTGGGGTCTATTTATATGCTTATGATAAACCCTAAACATGTAGGAGACTTCTATTCCAACCGGGAAACACTTAAACTCTTCAAAACTCGGAATTGACCAGACATCGGGACCTAGGCGTTTGGGCTCAAACGCCCCCTTAAAGCCAGGGCAGGCCTGGCGTTAGGGCCCAAACGCCCCCCTAATGCCAGGGTCAGCCTGGATTTAGGGGCCAACCGCCCCACTAATGCCAGGGATAGCCTGTCTTTAGGGGCCAAACGCCCGGGTGTTTCCTTTTCGACTCTTAAGCGTATTTTTGATGTATTTGCATCCATTTAGCTCGGTTTCCATCTCCAATG
>ML416010.1:1206-35851 GCA_005239525.1 Nicotiana knightiana | reverse complement strand
GTTGGAGTGTGTACCAACATCCTCAACAATAATGACACTAGATTCAACAAAGTATGTATCATCGATGTCCTTGGTTAAATCTAGTATCTTTTCTACCACATCATCATCCTCTGATTTCAGTTCCAACCTGGGTGGTTCTTCAATAGATGGATTGGCCGGCGAGTTCTCTCCTTCCTCTACGTATAGTGACTCAAACTCAAGAGTCTTTGGCCATACCCCTTTTTCCTCAAGTGCTAACACCCAATCTGCCAGTTCTTCAACGTTCATATCATCTAAAGTCATCAAAAATTCATCCAACGAGTCCCTAACAGTCAGGGATGCATCATCTTTTTCTGAGATCACATTCACAGCATCAATAAGAGAGCAGTTGGCGAGCGCACTAGGTCACCTCATAGACTTCTGCACGTTGAAAGTGATTTATTCATCATTGAGCCTCATCTTAAGTTCACCAGTCTCACAGTCGATAAGAGCTCTGCCTGTGGCCAAAAATGGCCTTCCCAAGATTATGGGAATTTCCTCATCCACTTTGCAGTCTAATATCACAAAATCAGCAGGAAATACAAACTTCCCCACTTGCACCAATACATCATCCAGAATACCCGACGGTCTCTTCACCGTCCTATCAGCAAGTTGTAGCAGCATGGAGGTGGGCCTGGCTCTACCAATCCCCAGTCTTTTATATATGGCCAGCGGCATCAGATTAATGCTGGCCCCCAAGTCACATAGAGCTTTGGTGAAAGCTAAGTTGCCAATGGTACAAGGAATTGTAAAACTCCCTGGGTCAGACAACTTTTCAGCAATAGGGCGCGTCACCACCGCACTACAAGTCTGAGTAAGGGTGACAGTAGCCAGATCTTGGAAGTCAACTTTTCTGGACATCAAGTCCTTCATCATTTTAGCGTAACCAGGCATTTCCTTCAACGCATCAATCAATGGGATATTTACCTGTATTTGCTTTAGCATGTCCAAGAACTTTTTGTACTGTTCATCCTTTTGGTATTTGGCCAGCCTCTGAGGGAATGAAGCTGGCGGTCTCTTTTTCCCAATAATTTGGGACTTTTATTTCTCCGCCACCACCTCAACTACCGGCTTCTGGGCTATTTCCACTTCTTTTTCAGTCTCACTCTGTGCACTGGGTTCTCCTTCAGTAGGTTGCACTGTTACCTTGGTCAAGTTTGTCGAATCATCAAGTTCAATCGGCATGGGTACTAGTGTCTCGGCCTGTCTGCTTTCACGATATCTCTCCAGTTCCAAGTTTAATTCTCTGCCACTGCGGAGAGTCACTACCATCATCTGCCTTGGGCCCTGATCCATAGGATTTACCTGAGTATCTGCAGGTAAAGTTCCAGGAGGACGATTGTTCACTGCCATAGATATCTAGCCCAACTGTACTTCAATATTTTTAATAGTTGCATCATGTATATCTACTCTCTCACTGATTTTGGAATTTGACCCAATAACCTACTGCATCATAGCTTCTAACCTGGAAACCCATCTTCTTGCTTTCCCCCGTGTTGCTGTTGAGGAGGGTAGTATGCTTGTTGTTGATTCTGATGGTTATAACCTTGTGGCCTCTGATACGGTGCTGCATTACCTTGTTGTCCCCTGACACCCATATTTCCACTGTTCTGCTGTTGGTGGGGTGGTCTATATGGTTGAACTTGCTGACCCCAGTTCTGCCCCCTTGTCTCTGGCTTCCATAATTCGACACATAATTCATATTTTCTGGATAAGGAGGGTGATGACATTCTGCATTCCAGTGATTACCAAGTGGTTGACTAATGCAAGATGTGCATAAGCCCCCATTGGTTGTGTCTACGATGTGTACCTGCTGCTTTTGTCCTGATTCTTCCACCTTCTTAGTAAGTATACTCATCTGTGTTATCAAGGTGGCCACGTTCTCTGCAATAGTATTAGATGGATCGAATGGCACTGAGTGAACTACAGGAGTAATGGGTGCATTCCTTGTTGTCCATCCTGAATTCTGTGCCATTTTATCAAGTAAGATTTGACTTTCTCTCCACGTTTTGCTCAAGAATGCTCCACCAGCCGAAGCATCAACATTTGCTTTAACAGTATCAGCCAAACCCATATAAAAATGCTGCCCCAACATTTGCTCTGGAATACCATGATGTGGACAGATAACCAGCATCCCCTTAAATCGTTCCCATGTCTCTTGCAGTGTTTCAACTGGTTTCTGTCTGAAGCTCAAGATTTCATCAATTTGTTGAGCAGTCTTGTTGGGTGGATGAAACTTGTTCACGAACTGTTTGACTAACTCCTCCCATGTGGTAATGGAATTGATGGAAAGTGATTTTAGCCAAGTTTGGGCAGCGCCAGTCACTGAGAATGGAAACAACAACAATTTTATTGCCTCCTTAGTGACGNTTCGATGTATGACCCTGAGAATAGCCCTTTGTTCTGCAATAAGTGCAGCATATTATTTGTTATCTGGAAGGACTCGGCCTGTATCTGAGGAACCAGTATCGCTGTGGCCAAATTCTCAGCTGTGGGTTGTGCCCAATCATATAGGGGAGCCTCTTCCCCTATGTGAGCGACTGGGTCTACCACGCCATCCCCATTTTTGTTACGGTTGTGTGGATCTTCCATGTCAGTTTCAATTTGTTCAATTTGTGGTTGATGTTTGCTTTTTCGGTTGGTCCGGTTTATGGTCCTGAAAACTTTCTCAGGGTCTGATAAGGCTTCAATCACTTCACCAGTCCTCGATGAGTTTCTAGGCATGCACCTGCAACACTTAGCAAACGTTAAACGTTCAATGTGAAAACGAAAATTTTAAAGAAAATTGACTATGTTTCAGAATTTTGTATTTCTTTCAACTCAATTGATAATACCGTTAATTCCCCGGCAACGGCGCCAAAATTTGATCACGCTCAACTATGTCTAATAAAAGACTAAACGAGCGTTGCAAATATAATCCGGGGTATTATGCACGATCCCACAGGGAATTTACATATCAATCAAGTCTTTAAAATACGCAACTTTTACTCAATAAATTCTCTCAAGACTTTTTTAATATAAATTGGTGATGTTTTACTAATTCTACTGACAATAATAATAACTAACAATTACTAACAATGTGTTGTAAATAATTATGATAAAGGTCTAAGATTTGGTTTCCCCCGTTGGTGAACTTACTTCTCTGATACTTCATATAACTTGATTAGTTGTCTCTATCAATCATGAACACTCTATCTACCATAAATCTCTCTCAAGTAATTATGATAATTTACTAGACGCACTCTCTCAAGTTACGCTAGCTAGATTGCATTACAGTTCACTTTAGATTGCACCCGAAGTATCGTTATCTCTAATCCAACCTCTAAACCCTCGGTTATGACTTTCGTCTATACTCTGGGAGTGATATTGTTCAAACAACTACCTAAATATGCACTCTCTCTCAAGTAGATACATAATAAATAGGAACAGCTAATTGAGGGCCCTTCAATCAACTACAACAAGAACGTAGTTGAACAAATAAAGATTAATCAACCAATCAAAACTAGATTAATATCACAATAAGTTTATCCCCCAACGGGTTCCACCAAAACCCTAGATTAAGAACTTAGCTACTCATATTAATAAGAATCAATTCTAAAATAACTTGCATAATTGAACAACAAAATAATGAATAAAAGCTATAAAAATCAATGTTTGCTTCACTGAGTAGTAATCCACAAGTTTTTCTTCACTTCAAAGGCTTCCTTTCTTCGAAAATCCTCTTTCAAGTTGTGTTTTTGGGTATATTTATATGCTTATGAAAAACCCTAAACATGTAGGAGACTTCTATTCCAACCGAAAAACACTTAAACTCTTCAAAACTCGGAATTGACTAGACATCGGGACCTAGGCGTTTGGGCTCAAACGCCCCCTTAAAGCCAGGGCAGGCCTGGAGTTAGGGCCCAAACGCTCCCCTAACACCAAGGTCAGCCTGGATTTAGGGGCCAAACGCCCCACTAACGCCAGGGACAGCCTGACTTTAGGGGCCAAACGCCCAGGTGTTTCCTTTTTCGACTCTTAAGCGTATTTTTGATGTATTTACATCCATTTAGCTCGATTTCCATATCCAATGCACCTACTCATGAAATAAACTCCATTATACACATAAAAAGTGTATTTTTATCATTAACGCACATAAAATGTAGGGCATATAACATGTTAAACCATGAATTCTAGCCTCGTATCAGGAGGCCACTAGCTTCGAACATTCAGTACTTGGCTACTAGACTTTTGAGGTTGTATATTTCAGAGCCCAACCGAGTTCTTGCATGCGTCGATGCCATTCTTCACTATTGGAGCAAATTAAGGCTAGATAGTTTGATGATCCGCACTTGTTGGTTCTCAGGGAGACGACACTACAGGGTGGTGCCAAGGAGGCTACTATTAGTGAGGATGGTGTTCTGCGACTCCAGGATCATCTATGTGTTCCTAAGGTCGATGGATTGAGGGAGAGGATTCTAGAGAAGCCACACAGTTCTCGATATTCCATTCATCCAGGTGCTACGAAGATGTATCGTGACCTGAGGCATCATTATTGGTTGCGGCAGATGAAGAAATACATAGTTGAGTATGTAGCTAGATGCCTAAATTGCTAGTAGGTTAAGTATGAGCACCAGAGGCTAGGTGGCCTACTCCAGTAGATGACTATACCTGAGTGGAAGTGGGAGTGCATTACTATGGACTTCATAGTTAGGTTGCCGCGGACTTTGCGAAAGTTTGATGCAGTTTGAGTCATTGTCGACAGATTGACCAAGTTGGCGTACTTTATCCCAGTTGTGACTATTTATACTTCAGAGAGGTTGGCCCAGATTTATATCCAGGAGATAGTTTGGTTGCATGGTGTGCCTATTTCCATCATACCAGATAGAGGCCCTCAATTTACTTCGCATTTTTGGAGAGAAGTACAAAGTGAGTTTGGGACCCTTGTAGAGCTTAGCATATCATTTCATCCACCGACCGACGGGCAGTCAGAGTGGACAATTCATATCTTGGAGGACATGCTCATAGGATGTGTGATTGACTTTGGGGATAGTGGGATCAATTCTTGTCCTTGGCCAAGTTTGCCTACAACAATAATTATCTGTCCAGCATCGAGATGGCTTCATTTGAGGCTTTATATGGTTGGGGGTGTCGTTCTCCCATCGGGTGGTTTGAGCCCGGCGAGGCTAAGTTATATGGTACTGATTTGGTAAAGGATTCTTTAGAAAAGGTAAAGTTGATTTTGGTGCGACTTTGCACAACACAATCCAGACAAAAGCGTTACACGGATCAGAAGGAGCGGGATTTATCATTTATGGTGGGCGATAAGGTTCTCTTGAAAGTCTCACCGACGAAGGGGATTATGAGATTCAAGAAGAAGGGCAAGTTGAGCCAAAGGTTTATAGGCCCATTTGAGGTGTTGAGATGAGTTGGGGATGTTTCTTATGAGTTTTCTTTGCCTCCCACTCTATCGGGAGTTCATCCGATTTTCCACGTGTCTATGCTCCATAGGTATCATGCCGATAGGTCACATGTATTAGAATTCAGCACAATTCAGTTAGATGAGAGACTGAGTTATGAGGAGGAGCCAGTTGCCATTGTTGATAGGCAGGTTCGCCAGTTGAGGTGTAAGAGTATTTTTGGGGTAAAGATTTAGTGGAGGGCCAAATAGTCGAGGATGCTACCTGGGATCCGAGGAGGACATGCGGAGCAGATATCCACACTTATTCAGTACTCCGGGTATGATTCTAGACCCGTTCGAGGACGAACATTTGTTTAAGTGGTGGAGAATGTAAGGACCCGACGTGTCGTTTTGCTTTTTAGAACCTTCTCTCCCCTAAATAAGACTACCCGTATATGATTTTAATATTTTATGACTTGCGGGGATGGTTAGTTCAGGATTTTGAAGGGTTCGGGTGAAATCAGAACACTTGGTTCCTTAAGGTTGGCTAAAAAGTCTAAGTTTGACTTTGGTCAACGTTTTGAGTAAACAACCTCGGAATTGGGATTTGACGATTCCAATAGGTTCGATAATGATTTCGGACTTGGGCGTATGTTCGGATCGGGTTTTGGATGACCCGGGAGCGTTTCAGCGCCTAATAGTGAAAGTTGGTTCTTTGAAGGTTTTGAAGTTCTTTAAAATTGGTTTTGAGTAGGTTTTGGTGATATCGAGGTCCAAATGGGATTCTGAGACCGAGAATAGTTCTGTAATGTCATTTAAGACTTGCACGCAAAATTTGGTAACATTGCGAGTAGTTTAAGTACGTTTCGGCGCATCGGGAATAAATTGAAGAACTTAAAGTTCATATTTTGATTTCAATTGTTTTGGGGTGTGATTCTTAGTTTTGATGTTTGATCTCAACCAAACCTGCACCATAATTAAGTAGCGAGGCGGTCGATGCAATAATAAATCCAACAAAGGCCGGGATCGAATTTACAAGGAGTTAGAATATGGGATTAGGTGTATATCTAGTTTGATTGTATGTTTTGGCTCAAACTACACTTCCACAGTGTTGATTGATGTTCTACTTCTACTTTGCTCTATTGTATGCAAGTATAAAACTAAGGGACAATATTTTTGGTTTTGAGTTGTTTTTCAATTGATAAAAGGGTCTAGGGTCGTGACTTCTACCTTGGTGGTTATCTAATGGGTTGTAAACTCCAGGGCAAGTTTGATTAGTCGGGGTTGTAATATAGAAATCACACCCGGGTACTCACTCTATACCTCTTGGTAGTTTGAGTGATTTTGCCCAATTTGGCTTTCTCAAGTCCAAATAGGTATTTGCATAATACAAGTGATATTAGCTCAAGTCGGGTATTACTATCTCTAGTTTCAATCCTTTAATTGGGGCTATCAATTTCTTGAGTTCACCCCAATTCTTTGTTAGCCAAGTTTTCCTAGACTTAGTCCCTCTTTCTCAAGTAGAGACTAAGTCAATTAGGTATGAATTAATATTTGCAAGAACTAGGCTAAATATCACTAACCCAATCACAAACAAGACCTAAATTAAACACACATCAAATACCCACACTAGGGTTGGGTCACAACCCTAGCTAAAAATTTAGCTACTCATGAAAAATACAGAAATTAAAGAAGAAATAAAGATAGAATCCATAATATTTGATTATGGGATGAAAATTTAGTGTTAGGAGACAAATCTAGTGCAAAATTACTAAAAGTTTTAAAGGAAAATGGAACAGGTGCTCTTACAAAACCAAACTTAACCTAAAAATGACAAAAAGTCCTATTTATACTAAGCTTAAAATATCTGACAAAAATGCCCCTGCGAAGGTTGTGCGGCCGCATAATTCTAAGTGCAGCCCGCACATGGCATGAGCTGGGATCTGGACTTTAGTCTGCGGATCGCAAAAAAGTGAGTGCGGTCGCACCTTTGGCTTCTGCGGCCACCGCATGTCTTCACTTGGTATTCTCTGAATCTCTTTTTATGCGGTCCGTGTAATAGTGATTGCGGCCATACACTGTCTTCTGCGGCTGCACAAAATTTCTTCGGTCCGCACAGCTTAAACTCGAGGTTCTCTGAATCTACTCCTCCGCAATCCGCATAATAGTGAATGCAGCCGCACACTGACATCTACCGTCGCACAATACTTGTGACGTCCGCACAACTTTAGTTCTCTAAATTCCCAAGTCTCTGAACCTCTATCCTGCCGCACTAGAATTATGCGGTCCGCACACTCTGAATTTGAATTTGATAGGGTTCCTTCATTGTTTGTGGCCGCACACAGAATTGTGCGGTCTGACTCTAAGCATTTTTGCCTTGTTTTTATCCTTGCCTAATTTTGACTCCTTTTTGAGTTGATTTTCACTTTTTGGCTCGTTTCCCAATATTTCTGCAAGAAAGCTCATTTCATTAGTTCTTGGGATACCTTTAAGCATTTTCGAGCTAAAACTCAAGTAATAGAGGGCCAATAAGCGGTCAAAATCCCTACTTATCAACTCCCCCAAACTTAAGCTTTTGCTTGTCCTCAAGCAATTAAGGCAATTTCCACCTCCATTAGAAAAAAAAGGATATTTCAACTATCCTAAGCTAAGTCAAAACACAAATCAATTGGGACCAACAATTACCCACAAGCTCATGAATCATTAACAAGCCTATGATTTGAAAATTGAAGCACAAATGGCTCTAATGTGACACTTGAGCATCAAGGGTTGACTTTGATCATCAAGGAAGCTCGCACTTTCATGCAAGTGGTTGTGGATCCCAAAATCCTCTCCTATACTCTCCGAAAGCTCATCTCACTCACGAAAGAAGAAATCAAAATAATGACTCGAGGAAGATTCGCACATCACTCTCAAACGAATGTCACAAGCCCGACTCTAAGTACCATATGCTTGCCCCTCATGTATCTTACCACTAATGTAATCTTGATCGGCTCGAAATCATGTAGGGATTTTTCGGCATGTAATGAAGGCTTTTGTATTAAGAAGGGTAATATTGGATTGGAATCGATTCATCTTTCCTTTAGCACTTCATATTATCTTGTTGGCTCATACTTTGCCGGCTCTTTGAGTCATTCTCTTTTCCCTTAGGGGGATTAGAGAGACTTGACATCACTCTTTCTTTGCCATGCTAATCACGATCTCCTTCTTTGCTTTTTCCCTGCTTCACACTTCTTCTTTATTTTGCATATTTTCAACCCTTTCACATTATTCACTTTCTTTTGTGTTTTTCTTTGTTCTTCCTTTCTTTTTCCTCGCCTTTTCATCTTTTTCATTTCTTTTGTATTTTTGTGCCTTGAAACCATCTTTAACCTCCTCATCTCTCCCCCAAGCTTATGTTCTTGCCATTTGAATCACATGAGTGCTAAAGAAAAGCGGGGTGCCAAGAGAGAGTCACTATAAAACGGTTAAAGGCTTGTGATATGATTATTGAAAAGAAAGGCTATAGGATCAAAAGAGTTTACTAAGGATGATATCATTGGTGGGTCATGGAAAGTTTCAAAACTGTCTAAGGAGAGCCTACAGTCACTTCTCAAGCCAAGCTAACTTAGAATTTTGCCTAGAAACACATTCGGGGAAAGTTCTAGACCATTCGCATGGGTACTTGGACTTGTAACAAAATATCTCACCTCTCACACAACCGGATTGTTATAGAGACAGAAGTCGAGGGCCCATAACAACCGCATTCAAGATTGAAAATCTCTAAGGTTCAACTAAAACATCTGATGATTGCCTAAGTCAACACAAGATTCACAAGGTCACTAACTAGAGCTATTTCTGTACAAAAACTTGTTTTTAACCATAAGCGCATAGTTAAGTGTGTTGGTACCAAGTGAAACATGCTTGACCCCTTTATTAATTACTACTTGTTTTTACCTAAACATTAAGAACTGACTCAATCCCTTAAGAAGGTTGTCATTCCATCCATCGTTGGGAAGAGCCATCCAGTTCACATAAGACCCACCTTTGGAAAGAACCGTGGCATTAAGAAAACCAAAGGCTTATTGTTCGTTAAAACATAAGAAGAAGTTAACAAATAAAAAATAAGTTTACAAAGTAATTAAGAAGCTATACTATTAGGAAAGCAAAACAAAGAAGCTATGAAATAAACCACTAAAAGTAAGACCAATGAATATATACAAAGGGGATGATTATATACATAATGAAGGATAGAGTAAGATAAAAGTAAGACAAATGAATATATACAAGGGGATGATTATATACATAATGAGGGATGGAGTAAGGATAAGAGAAAAAGGAAAAATAGTATTTAAGTTATTACATGCCCAAAAAGTGATCAAATGTCATAAACAGTCATCCAAATCATCAAGCTATCAAAGTAGACCACCCCCGAGAAAAAGAGTAAGCATTGTCCCCAATGCTTAGCAAAAACCAAATCATAAGAGGGTAGAGAGTAAATAAAACTCCCTATGTGGTCTCGGAGTGACTAGAAGCATCGCCATCCTTGGTCTCCTCTAACTGAATATCATCATCTCCGGGCTGAGGGACCACAGGGTTGGATAGCATCTCCTCAGCAGTGGGGGCAATGAATCTGGCTCATCAGACTGGCCAGCCTCTCCTGATGGTGCCTCCGCTGATGGTGCTGCTGGATCAGCCGGTACTGATGGGACTGTCTCCATCAATAGGTCAAATGGCAAGTCACCTGTTGTTGCCAACTTCTTCACCTCTACACTCAAACTTTCCAATGCTTTATTTGAAGCCTGGGACTTCCTCATTTTCTTCACTTGATTGACCAAATCCTCAATGGCACTCCCTGAGATACCAGAGTGTCCGTGATAGCCTGCTGGTTGTCCAGAACCTTCTTCAAAGTTTCCTCCACTGACGGAGGCACCCGTGGCACAGCTGGAGTAGAGGATTGCGCTGAAAAATTACTGGAGATGTCAGACAACTTAGAAGTGGTTTTCTGCATCCAGTTGTTGAGGCTCGCCAAATTCTGGGAGACTCGCAACGCAGTGAGAGGGTAGGTAGATGAGAATGGCACTGGAACTGACTTGGGAGGCCTGGAGGATGATGGTGGTGGCATGGTGGCTGTATCAGAGGAAGATCTGGTTGCTGAGGTAGGCATGGGAGCTTAAGATGTCTCAGCAGCAGCCTCTGCACCTACCATTGTTGGCTCGTCAGACTGGCCAACTGCGGTAGTGTCCATCCCTTTGAACTTTGGATTGTCCGCACCCTGCAAGTGATACCAAGAAAAAGGCTTTTTAGCTTTTACCATTGTGTCATAAGGTCTTGGTTCCACCTTTGCATCATTGAAGTACTCTGTGAGGGTATTCGGAAAGGGATAAGACTTTTCACTTTTATGGACCGCCAATGTGATTCTATTTGACATTATAGCACCTACATTGATAGGGTACCCGCCATGATAGAGGCCACCAAAACTGCTCGGGGAAGAGGGAGGTTGTTCTCATTCAAGCTTGGATCAACCCTGTTGCATACGAAAGTTTGCCACCCTTTAACTTCGAAGTTGAGGATATTCCGGATAATAGGCACTCCTGCTATGATCCATGGTGGTGGTGGTCTTGGGGCAGCTAAAATCTCAGCTAGCCAAGGGCGAGCTGCCTCACCCAAAGCTAACTTCTCCGAGTATTGGACCGCTTCCACTTGCTCGAATCCCACATAAGTATTCAGAGTATGGGCATCAAAGTGAACTTTCAAATTCCTCACTTTTGTCACTTTTGTTCCCGCCTTGATATGAGCTATGTTGGCATAGAATTCCCTCACTAAATGTTCATTTTCATATAAGACCAGGTGAGTGAACCACTTCCACCCTTCATTTACTGGAATTTCCTAAGGACATTTGGATTATGAATATCCAAATCCTTCATCAAGAATTGGCGCTCCAGTGTGAGCGACCTTTTTAACCACAACTCCCTGAATCTGTTGAATGTCGTCAAGCAAGCAAATCTATCTACCCATATCTCCTTCTTGTTTGTCCGTTCAAGACCACCCACACGAGTGCCGGAGGAGTAGGGATCGGAACCCTTACTTCCCACATCAGAACCAGCTGAGGAGCTCTCTCTAGGCTCATTGCGCAAATGATAGCGCCACGTGGGTTGTGGTGGATTGGATCGGGGTTCAAGCTGGACCTCCATAGATTGGCCCTCAGAGGCTTCCCAGATGGAGCATATTCACTAGTGTTAGAGGATTCAGGAACTGGAGGTCTGTTGGTAGTTGCTTTCTTGCTTATGATTTTCTAAACGGCAAGTGGTAGGTTACTCTTGCCTTGGCCTCGACCCCGGGAGGAATCACCCCTCCCTTTTGATGAATAACCTCTACCGCAAGATCTAACCATTGTCTGCATTACAAATTACAATTGTTAGTTGAATTCAAATTAAAGAATACAGTTGAAGCAGAGTTGCAGACAAGCAGTCAACAATGAGGCGATGCGGATCGCACAAAACTGAGTGTGACCGCAGATTGCCCAGTGCTACCGCAGATTGCCCAGCGCGAACCGCATACTTTTGGAGTGCGGTCGCATAACCTCAAGTGCGGACCGCACAAATCTGAGTGCGCCCGCACAAGTCCAATTTTGAAATTACAAGTTCTTTGAAGTTTTGAGTGCGGACCGCACACATTTTTGTGCGGCCGCATACTTCTTATATGGACCGTCAAATTTTGAGTGCGGTACGCACATCTCAATCATATTTAAAACCCCTCTTTCCAGTTATGCGTACTGCACAATAATGTGTGCGGCCACACAATTTGAATTTCATCGGTACTGATATAGGGTTCTTGCCAACTTTTTAGAGTTTAAGCATGATGTGCACAAATTGACACAATTATTGGTCTACCCGGTCCCTAATTAGCATGTATGTCACTACCCACATGATTTTAAATCACAAATTAAGAACATTTGACATTTTTAGGCCTAAAATTAACTAAACTACTCAAAGAAATCAAAAACAAAATTTGAGAAAAATGAAGAAAAATCTACGTGAATTAAACATACCAGTAGTGGGTGATGCAAGTAGGAATATAGTTGATGGAGTGTGATTGTGGAACAATTTTTTGTAGTGCACAGTGTTTACTAGGGATTGAGAGTTCAGAGAGCATAAAGTGTGAATAGTATATTTATACCCTAGCAAAGGCGGTGCATCTCTTACCTAAGTGCGGCCGCATAATATTGAGTGCGGTCCGCACTCCTTACCTGGACTGAACAAAGTTGTGCGGTCTGCACAAAAATGAGTGCGTCCGCATAAACCTATGAGATCCGCAAACTTTCGAGTACGGCCGCATATTCGCCCTTTTTCTGCAGATCCAACTTCAAAGAGTTGACATTCTTGGGTACCCAGTTGTGCGGCCGCACAAGGAATTGTGCGGTCGCAGACCCTTTTGTACGGTCCGCATATTTTTGGTGCGGCCCGCATAAATTCCATATTTGGCCAATCTTTTCCAGATTTTTCCTGCAACACACACTCATGCCTGCAATTCACTTCAAAACCAGTTAGCTCAAAACAAACCTATCTAAAAGAGAAGAAAAACAAGAAAGTGAAAAGAAACATGGGTTGCCTCCCAAGAAGCGCCTGATTTAACATCGCGACACAACGCATGTTACCATCAATCACTTGAAATGGGGCAACGCCACAACATGGCCATCATCAACCTTGCCTAGATAATGTTTCACCCGGTGCCCATTGACTCTAAACAACTCATTGTTCTTATTTTTCAGATCTAGAGGAACAAAGGGTGTCACATGCATAACTTCAAATGGGCTACTCCACTTAGATTTCAACTTTTCCAGAAACATATGCAACCGAGAATTGAACAATAGAACAAGATCGCCTTCTTTGAATTATTTGTTCCGAATATAATTGTCGTGGAGGTACTTCATCTTGTCCTTATACAAGGACGAACTTGAATATGCATGGAAACAGAACTCATCAAGCTCATTCAATTGCTCCACCCTTAAATTGGCACCTACATCCCACTCAAGGTTAAGCTTCTGCAATGCCCACATAGCCTTATGCTCAAGTTCCACCGGAAGGTGACAAGCTTTCCCGAACACTAACCGATACAGATACATACCAATTGGTGTATTGTAAGCTGTCCTATAGGCCCAAAAAGCATCGTCAAGTTTCTTTGACCAATCTGTCTGGTTGGCAGTCACAGTCTTTGACAAAATACTCTTGATCTCCCGGTTGGAGACTTCAACCTGTCCACTTGCTTGAGGATCTTAGAGGGTCAATATTTTGTGAGTGACACCATACTTGGAGAGTAAAGTATCAAAAATTTGTTGCAAAAGTCTGATGTCACATCAATAATAATGGCCCTTGGAGTACCAAACCTTGTGAATATGTTCTTCTTCAAGAAATCCACCACACTCTGAGCTTCATTGTTGGGAAAAGCCACGACTTCAACCCATTTCGACACGTAATCCACGGCTACCAATATATAGGTGTTCCCATATGAGCTCACAACGGAACCATAAAATCAATGCCCCACACATAAAAAATATCAATCTCTAAGATGGTGGTGAGGGGCATCTCATTTTTCTTGAAAATCCCACCGGTCCTTTGACATTCATCACAATACTTAACGAGATTGCTAGCGTCCTTGTAAAGAGTAGGCCAATAGAATCCACAGCTTAACACCTTTTTAGCCGTTCTCGCTCCACCATGGTGACCATCATATGGAGAAGAGTGGCAAGCCTAAAGAATCCCCAATTGTTCTTCTTCTGGTACACATCTTCGGATCACACCATCAGTACAAATTCTGAAGAGATAGGGCTCATCCTAATAGTAGTCCAGGCAGTCCCATTTGAGAAACTTCCTTTGATTTGAAAAGAACTCATTCGGTAAAATGACTCTCACAAGATAATTGGTCACATCGGCAAACCATGGCATCCCAGTCATAGAAATGGATAGGAGTTGCTCGTTAGGAAATAAACCATTGATATCAAGGCCATTATATGGCCTCCCCTCCTCCTCTAACAGGGACAAGTGGTCGGCCACTTGGTTTTCTCTCCCCTTGCGGTCTTGGATCTCAAGATCAAATTCTTGTAAAAGAAGTACCCACCACATCAATCTTTCCTTAGAGTCTTTCTTGCTCATCAAATATCGAAGTGTCGCATGGTCGGTGTGAACAATCACCTTTGTACCCATTAAGTACGGGCGAAACTTCTCCATAGCAAAGACAATGGCCAGGAGTTCTTTCTCGGTCACCGTATAGTTGACTTGGGCCTTGTTCATGGTCTTACTAGCATAGTAGACCGGATGGAAGATATTGTTAATTCGTTGCCCCAATACCGCTCCAACCACCACATCGCTCGCATCACACATGAGCTCAAAAGGAAAGCTCCAATTTGGCGCGGTAATAATAGGAGTGGTAGTCAACTTATACTTGAGTAGTTCAAATGTCTTCATACAATCTTAATTGAAAAGGAACTTGGCATCTTTCTCCAAGAGTTTTCACAAGGGTTTTACCACCTTAGAAAATTCCTTGATGAATCGGCGGTAAAACCCCGCGTGGCCTAGAAAACTCCTCACTCCTTCATGGAAGTAGGGGAGGGAGTTTGGAAATCACTTTAATTTTGGATTTATCAACCTCAATACCATTCTTGGAAATCTTGTGACCGAGGAAAATGTCTTCCTCGACCATAAAGTGACACTTCTCCCAATTCAAAACCAAATTAGTTTCCTCACAACATGCCAATACCTTGTCCAACTTGTCCAAGCACTCTTCAAACAAATTCCCCACGACATAAAAATCGTCTATGAAAACCTCAATAAAGTCCTCCACCATATCGGTTAAGATTGCCATCATACACCGTTGAAAAGTTGTCGGTGCATTGCATAACCCGAATGGCATCCGCGAGAATGCGGAAGTGCCATAGGGACAAGTGAAAGTGGTATTCTTTTGGTCTTCAGGGGCAATAAGAATCTGGTTATATCCGGAGTATCCATCAGGGAAGCAATAAAAAGCACGTACGGCCAACCTATCCAATATTTGATCAAGAAATGAAAGCGGAAAATGGTCTTTCCGAGTAACTTTGTTGAGCTTCCTATAATCCATGCACACTCTCTACCCGGTGACACTTCTTGTGCAGATCAATTCATTTTTCTCATTTGTTATCACAGTCGTGCACCCTTTATTTGGGACACATTGCACCAGCAAGGTCCACGAACTATCGGAAATGGGGTAAACAACCCCGGCATCCAACCATTTGATGATCTCTTTCTTCACTACCTCTTGCATGGCCTCATTCAATCATCTTTGGTGTTTCATAGAGGGTTTGGTATCCTCCTCCAAAATAATTTTGTGCATGCAAAAGGCGGGGCTTATACCCCGAATATCCTCCAATGTCCAACCTGTTGCTTTCTTCCTCCTTTGGAGAACTGCAAGGGTAGAATCTACCTGCACGTTAGTTAAACATGAGGAAAGAATAACAGGTAAAGTGGAACAAGGTCCTAGAAACTCATACATGAGGTGTGAAGGAAAAGGCTTTAACTCCAGAGTGAGAGGCTCCTCGATTGAGGGCTTTGTTGGTGGAGTCTTCCGGTTCTCAAGATCCAAGGAAAGTTTTTGAGGCTAATAAGTATATGACCCCATTCCTTGGAAAACATTGACACATTCTACAAAGCCTTCCTTCTCAACCTCATCGTGATTTAACAACACAGCTTCCAAGGTATCCTCAACATTTATCACAACACTTGTGTCATCATCAATTACTTCGGTCAGTATATCCACGAACGAACACACTTCGTTGCTATTTGGCTACCTCATTAATTTGCAAACATGGAATACCACTTTTTCATAGCCCACCCGGAAGGTGAGCTCACCATCTTCCACATCAACTAGGGCCTTCCTTGTAGCAAGGAAAGGTCTCCTCAATAAAATTGGCACCTCGTAGTCAACCTCACAATCAAGGATCACAAAATCTGCAGGAAGGATGAACTTGTCGGCCTGAACTAACACATCATCAAGCCTTTTCATCGTCCAATTCGCCATTTTCAACCTCATGGATGTGGGTCTTGATTTACCAATCCCCAAAGTTTTGAACATAGGATAGGTCATCAATTTAATGCTTGCGCCCAAGTCACATAAAGCTTTGGCGAAATCGGCACTCCCAATAGTGCACTGGATTGTAAAGGCACCAGGGTCTTCCAACTTTGGAGCCATGTAGTGCATAATAACACTCACTTGATGTGTCATTTTGATCGTTTCACAGTTTATTGATCTATTCTTTGTTACCAAATCCTTCATGAACTTGGCATATCCCGACATTGCTTCTAAGGCTTCAACCAACGACATATTTATGGACAAACTTTTCTTCATATCAATGAATTTGTTAAATTAGTTCTCATTGTTTTTCTTTGAGATTCTTTGAGGATATGGAGGAGGAGGCCTTGGTAAGGGTGCCTTGACCTTTTGCACTACCGGATCAGGTATGTCTATTACATGTTCCCTAGATGGGTTCACATGATCTTTTGTCTCCTCCACACTTTCATCAATGTCAATCCTCACCTCTTCATTAGCTTGAACATCATTTCTTGGCATATAATCTTATTGAACCAACACATCATCATCCACATTTCTTCTTTGGTTTGAGGTACTTGAACTCCACCTCTCCCGCTTCTTGTTGTCACGGCCATTGCATGCCCTTTATTGTTCCCACCCTTCGGGTTCACCACCGTATCACTAAGTAGTGCCCCCTTAGGGTGAGTATTTAAAGCTTGAGAAATTTGGCCAAGTTGAACCTCCAAATTGCAGATAGAGGTGTTGTAGGAGGCTAATTGGGCATCAGAGTCAGCATTTTTCTTCATCATTTTCTTAAACATATTCCCAATCCATCCTATTTCACTATTAGAAGAATTAGGACCTTATGACAGATATGGAGGCAGGTTGTTTGGTTGTTGATACATCGGGGGCCTATCAAAGCCCGACCCTCGATTTCCTTGATTGCTATTGTTCCAATAGTGCACTGGATTGTGAAGGCACCAGGGTCTTCCAACTTTGGAGCCATTTAGTGCATAATAGCACTCACTTGATGTGTCATTTTGATCGTTTCACAATTTATTGATCTATTCTTTGTTACCAAATCCTTCATGAACTTGGCATATCCTAACATTGGTTCTAAGGCTTCAACCAATGACATATTTATGGACAAACTTTTCTTCATATCAATGAATTTGTTAAATCAGTTCTCATTGTTTTTCTTTGAGATTCTTTGAGGATATGGAGGAGGAGGCCTTGGTAAGGGTGCCTTGAACTTTTGCACTACCGGATCAGGTATGTCTATTACATGCTCCCTAGATGGGTTCACATAATCTTTTGTCTCCTCCACACTTTCATCAATGTCAATCCTCACCTCTTCATTAGCTTGAACATCATTGCTTGGCATATAATCTTATTGAACCAACACATCATCATCCACATTTCTTCTTTGGTTTGAGGTACTTGCAACTCCACCTCTCCCGCTTCTTGTTGTCACGACCATTGCATGCCCTGTATTGTTCCCACCCTTCGGGTTCACCACCGTATCACTAAGTAGTGCCCTCTTAGGGTGAGTATTTAAAGCTTGAGAAATTTGGCCAAGTTGAACCTCCAAATTGCAGACAGAGGTGTTGTGGGAGGCTAATTGGGCATCAGAGTCGACATTTTTCTCCATCATTTGCTTAAACATATTCTCAATCCATCCTATTTCTCTATTAGAAGAACTAGGACCTTGCGACAGATATGGAGGCGGGTTGTTTGGTTGTTGATACATCGGGGTCCTTTCAAAGCCCGACCCCCGATTTCCTTGATTGCTATTGTTCCAACCCCCTTGATTATTGTTGCCTCTCCAATTGCTTTGATTGTTTCCACCCCAACCTTGATTATTTCCTCCCAAATTGCCTTGGTTACCTTGATTACTCCAATTTCTTTGATTATTGTTGTTCCCCCAATTGCCTTGGTTGTTGTTGTTTCCACCACTCCAATTTCCTTGGTTGCGTTGGTTGTTCCAATTTTCTTGATTTCCTTGTGATCTCCATTGTTGCTGATTTGGAGCATTGCTTCTTTGACCTTGATAATTGTTGACATATTGAACCTCTTCATCTTGCTTATCATATGAATCATCTTGATTATACCCACTATTACTTTGCTTAATTTTTTTCGGATGGTTTTGTACTTGTTGACCTCGTTGTCGTCTCTTGTTCACCATCATGTTCATCCCTTCCATAGCATTCACCTATTCCGGCCCTTGAACCTGTTGAAGCTGAACCTTGGCCAAGTTCATTGTGGTTGTCAAATCCGCAATAGCTTGACCGGGATCATGTAGCTCCTTGTCTAGGTGAATAACATTTGGGTCACCCTGAGGAACATTGGATCTACTTTGCCACGTCGAAGAGGTATCCTCCATCTCATCAAAGATTTCACAAGCTTCAGAATAAGGCGTGTTAATGAAGTTACCTCCAGCGAGTTGATTTACCACACACTAATTTGTTGTGTTGATCCCCCTGTAGAAGGTCTATTGGATCATGGCCTCGGTCATATCACTATTCGGGCATTCTTTGACCATGGTACGATATCTTTCCCAAATCTCGTGCAATGGCTCATTGGGCTCTTGCTTGAAAGCTAGAATTTTCATCCCGTAGTGTAGCCATGTGTCCCAGAGAGAAGAATTTGGCAATGAAATTCTCGTCCAACTCATCCCAAGTGTGGATGGAATGGTTGGGCAATCTCTAACCAGTCCAAAGCCTTTCCTCGTAGAGAAAAGGGAAATAGCCTCAATCGCAGTGCATCCTCAGAAACATTGTTTGCTTGCTCCCCCAATAAGTATCGACGAACCCCTTGAGATTCTTGTAGGGATTTTGGTGTGGCGCTTCAGTGCAGAAACCCTGCTGCTCAAGCAGTGTAAGCATCACGTTGGTTATTTAAAATTTGCCCGCCCTAATTCGGGGCGGGACTATAGCACTAGCTATCCTTCGTTCGGCAACACCCAATATGCTGCTCTTGGTGGAGGTGGGGGGTTTGGGACATTATCATGAGGTGGTCGGCCTCGCCTGTTTACTTGAGATTTGGGATGAACCTCATCTCCTTGATTATCATCTACCTCCTCTCCCAATGGTAAATTTCCGAGGGGCTCGTTGTTAAGAGCCATTTCGTACCTAAAAGCAATTCACAAACAAAATTAGTGACTCTAAAGGAAAGAAAGACAAAATACGCAAATACCTAGATATATAGCTAAATCTGCTTAACTCTCCGGCAACGGCGCCAAAAATTGATCTCGACCAAACCCGTACCACAATTATGTAGTGAGGCGGTCGATGCAATAATAAACCCAATGAAGGTCAGGATCGAATCCAGGGAGTTAGAATATGGGATTAAGTTTATATCTAGTTTTATTGTATGTTTTGGCTCAAATTACACTTCCACAATGTTTATTGATGTTCTACTTCTACTTTGCTCTATTGTATGCAAGTATAAAACTAAGGGACAATATTTTTGGTTTTGAGTTGTTTTTCAACTGATAAAAGGGTCTACGATCGTGAATTCTACCTAGGTGGTTATCTAATGCGTTGTAAACTCCAGGGCAAGTTTGATCAGTCGGGGTCATAATATAGCAATCACACTCAGGTACTCACTCTATACCTCTCGATAGTTTGAGTGATTTTGTCCAATTTTGGCTTTCTATTTGCACAATACAAGTGACATTAACTCAAGTAGGGTATTACTATCTCGTTTCAATCCTTTAATTGGGGCTATCAATTTCTTGAGTTCACCCCAATTCTTTGTTAGCCAAGTTTTCCTACACTTAGTCCCTTTTCTCAAGTAGAGACTAAGTTAATTAGGCATGAATCAATGTTTGCAACCTATCACAAAAAAGCCCTAAATTAAACACCCATCAAATACTCACACTAGGGTTGGGTCACAACCCTAGACAAAAATTTAGCTACTCATGAAAAATACAGAAATTAAAGAAGAAATAAAGATAGAATCCATAATATTTGATTGTGGGATGAAAATCTAGCGTTTGAAGACAAATCTAGTGTAAAATACTAAAAGCATTAAAGGAATGGAACATGTGTTGTTAAAAAACCAAACTTAACCTAAAAAGGACAAAAAGTCCTATTTATACTAAGCTGAAAACATATAAAAAAAATGCCCCTCCGGAGGTTGTGCGGCCGCATAATTCTGAGTGCGGCCGCACACATGGCTTGAACAGGGATCTAGACTTTAGTCTGCGGACTGCACAAAAGTGTGTGCGGCCGCACAAAAATTGTGCGAACCGCATGTCTTCACTTGGTAGTCTCTGAATCTCTTTTTATGCGGTCCACGTAATAGTGAATGCGGCCGCACACTGTCTTCTGCGGCCGCACAAAATTTCTGTGGTCCTCATAGCTTAAACTCGAGGTTCTCTGAATCTACTCCTCTACGGTGCGCATAATAGTGAATGTCTCCGCACACTAACTTCTGCGGCCGCACAATAGTTGTGCGGTCCGCATAGCTTTAGTTCTCTAAATTCCCAAGTCTCGGAACCTCTATTCTGTGGCCGCACTAGAATTATGTTGTCTGCACACTCTGAAGCTGAATTATACAGGGTTCCTTCATTGTTTGCGGCCACACACAGAATTATGCGGTCCGCACTCTAAGAAATTTTGCCCTGTTTTTGTCCTTGTCCAATTTTGACTCCTTTTTGAGTTGATTTTTACTTTTTTGGCTCGTTTCCTAATATTCCTGCAAGAAAGCTCATTTCATTTGTTCTCGGGATACCTTTAAGAATTTTCGAGCTAAAACTCAAGTAAAAGAGGGCAAATAAGCGGTCAAATCCCTACTTATCAATGTTTTTTATGCGTTCCGAGAGTTGGAGCGAGTCCATTTTATGATTCCATAGTTGTTGGTATGTTCGGGCGGGACCTCGGGAGCTCCAGGTATTAATCGGACGAGGCTTATACCTGGTTGGGACTTGGGAGCAACAACTGAAGCTCCCAGTTGCTGGTGTAATCGCACCTGCGCTTGGCTGGCCGTAGGTGCGTGCCACGAGCTGCAGAAGCGGACCAGCAAATGCTGCCCAAAAATCGCACGCGCGGAAGATTTTGCGCACCTGCGAGTGTGCATGTGCGATGGTAGTGACAGCAGCAGCGAACGCGCAAGAGCGGCCCCCGAGTCTGCGGATGCGAGGTTTGGACAACTAGAGAGGGCCGCACCTGCGAGGATTTCTTCACAGAAGCGGGACAACAGGGGCGGCAGTGTCACCGCAGGTGCGAAAATCGCAGAAGGCAGACCACTTCATTTAATAGGGGACTTAGGCTTTTTTGCTCATTTCTTACACTTCTTGGGGCCGATTTTGGAGCTGGTTAGAAAGATATTTTCATCAACTAATTGAGTCAAGTAATTCCTGTCAAATGTGAGTTAAATACATAGCTTATGGGTAGATTATAACATGTAAATTAGTGAAAATCATGAGTTTAGGTGAAAACCTAGATTTTAAATAAAAATACAATTTAACCACGAAATTGGTTATGGAATTTAGTGGAAATCATATATTTGAGTTTATGAGGTTATGGGTAACAACTTTCTTCAAATAAATTCAGAATCAGGACACGTGGGCCCGGGGTGAATTTTAGAAATTTTCAGATAGGCTTGGGAAATCACTTTGATAGTTAGGATATGAACTTTTGAACATGTATTGATTATTTTACATAACCTTTGACTAGTTTCGAGTCTTTTGGCACCGAATTGAGGGTTTGAGCACAATCTTGGACTGGAAAGTAGTCTTTGAGACGAGGTAAGTTTCTTTTCTAACCTTGTAAGAGAGAAATTTATCCCATAGGTGGTTTAATTAATAAGCGCTTCTATTTGTGGGGGCTACGTACGCACGAGGCGACGAGAGTCCGTAGATTCTAATTATGCTTATGTTTAGGTAGTCTAGGACCCATACCATGCTATATTTGCAATGTTTGCACCCTACTTGTTAACTTAATTGCTTAAATCATGTTGGAATTTGATAAAGGAATGGTAGATGGTTAAATTTCATTTACTTAAATTCTTGGACGGGCCACTTGACTGTTGTTGAGAGTTTGTGCTTCGTTAATTAATTGTCTCTTAAGAAATCTTGAATTGACTGCTATAAAGTATTTACTCTTTTCGTGTAGCGGGCCGAACGCCTCGGTAGCAGATAGATGCATCTATGGTTTGTGTCGTTGACCCTCGAAAGTGCATAATTTAAATATTCTTATGTTGGATTGGGTCGTACAACCTCGGCATAATTTGCACGTGATAAATCTCTGGAACCATTTATAATTGATATTGATTCATTGGCTTGAGATATAAATTATTTAATGATAAAAATAAATTGGGAATTTAATATTTGTGAAAGGATTGTTTACTATTTCTTGTTATTGAGTTTTCAGTATTATTCATGTAATCCATGCTTAATTATAATTTTGACATATTATTGTTAGCCCATAGTAAGTGCCAACGTCGACCCCTCGTTACTACTTCTTCGAGGTTAGACTGGATACTTAGGGGTAGTTTGGTAGAGTGTGTAAGAATAATACTGAGTAAGGTGTGTTGGTAATGATGGTATTAGTTATGCTTGTATTAGTTATGTTGATATTAGTTATGCTGATATATTTCTTATCTATTATTTGGTTTGATGTATTAAAGTATTGCACAAAATCTAAAGAAATACTTGTTTACAAAAATACCCTCATAACCAGTCCATCATTTTATCTTTTTAAAAGAAACATATGTTGAGCAATGTTTGTATATGAAAAATTTATAAGCAAATTATTTGATTTGTCAACTTATATTGTAGTAGAACTTAATATTTATTTATAAAAAAGAAAATATGCTAATTATTTATTTATTACTAGGAATATAATTTTATTTCTCACTTTCTTGGATTATTTCAAACTTGCAATATATAATAACATATTTTAATTAAGTATAAATTTTGAAGGACATTTTTGTCTTTAACTAAGTTAATGCATGCATTAAAACTCATTGCATTGTTAATACCATGGTTTCTTATGCATTAGTCATGCGTAGGATAATACCAAACAGGATGTATAACTAATGCTTGCATAACTAATGCATAAGGAGGTTCAAAAGTTGTACCAAACAAAGTATTACTAATACACAAAGCTAATGCATGCTATTTTACCTAATGCATCCTACCAAACGACCCCTTGTTGGGTACATGTTGTTTATGTACCCATAATACACTTCTGCACTTAATATGCAGGATCTGAGGCAGGTACATCTGGGTATCAGTCCGGCGCGCACGCTTGATCCCTGTAATGAGACTACACGATGAGCTGCCTTCCGAGCCGTTCTACAGCAGCCAAAGTCTTTCTCTTGTTATTGTTCTGTCTATTTCATTTCAGACAGTAGGGTAGTAATCTTTTATATATTCTACTAGTAGTCCATACTCTTGTGACACCAGGTCTTGGAACACACTAGTAACTTATGCTTTTGGTTTATTATGTGGTTATGATTGCACTCAGTTGCTTTTATTTATTTTAAATCTGTATTTTCTTAATTCTTTTAAATTAAGGAAAGTTTAATTACTTGAAAATTTATTTAAAAGAGAAATCATGTGGTTAGCTCATTGTTGGCTTGCCAAGCAGTGGTGCTGGGCGCCCTCACGGCCTATAATAGAATTGGGTTGTGACATATAATACATAAATTAGTAAGATACAATGATTTTGATATAATCAAAATTAACCTTCATTTAATTTCGAAAACACTCTTTAAGTTAAAAAAATATTAATGTATTGATTAAATAATCTCTACAAAATAATAATATTTCATGGTCGCGACGATATTAATTTAGAGAGGTTCTACTGTAGGTACAATCAAACTTCTTCTTAATAATCTCGTTTGTTTTGATATTTTGTTATCTTTTAGAATGACTAGTTTTAGGGTACACGTTTTGGACGTGTTCCCCATATCAATAAGTATAAAAACTTTTAAAAATTATAATAATATTTTTAAAATGTGTCTAACCTAATGTGCAATGTTAAATATCATTTTAAAACTATTTCTAAAATTTGATGTTGAGTAAAAGAATATCATAATAGTGAATGATAATTTAGTATTTATTAGAATGTGTTTTTATATTTTGGTATATAAACTTTATAGAAGATGTATTTAACTAAAGCGTAATGGACATACTATTGGATACCCAGGGAATCAAACATAATTTTTCATAAAAAGTCTTTTTATTTTATTTTTACTTTTACTAAGATAATTTAATTGTATTGAAAAATTAGTTTAAAATTTATAATCGGCTACTAATTTATAATTATCAATAGGAAAATCAAAGGAGCGTCAACGAAAATTATCGACTTTGGTTACAGTTTTTTACTTAGATTACAGATTTATATCTCGTCATGAAATTAAAATCAATAAATTTTACGGTGTTAAATTATTGTAGTAATAATAAAAAAGAAAATAAAGAAAGAAGTTTTGTAAAATATATGTTTATTGTCTTGATACATAATAGTATGTCAATTACCCTTTATTCAAATACTTATTCACCTTTGCAAACACAGAATTTACAATTACATGCCTTTAGAAAATTGTACTTAAAATATTAGTAAATTTTAAAGTTTTAAACATTAAGCAAGCAGTTGATGATTTAGATTTCTTAATATTAAGAGCTCTTACCTAAATCAAATAGTTAGAAATTTAATTACAAATTAGAGACGTAAGATATGCATATTTCTTCATTTCAATTTGCTTATAAATAAATCATAACAAGCGTCTAAAAAGAAAGTCATATTTCAATAAACGGCTATTAGGAAAGAGCCGAAATTCAGTGCATAAAATAAAGGAGCTAGAAGGATATCCTTATATAGGCCAAAATATGCCCTAAGGATAATTAGTGTAATACAGCATTAAGGAGAGAGTCAGTCGAGGTCGACCAGGAAGCAGCAAGATTCATGGCCGATATGTCAACCAAAACTAAGGTCGAGCATCGTGTAAGGAACAATAACGACTAGTTTTTGAAATAGGATATTAGAGAGAGTATTCTCTGCACTAGTACTATTAGGGTTTGCTAGGGATATGTGTCAAATATATAAGGGAAAAAGAAAATGAACAAAGGAATGATAGTATTCATTTGATAAGAACACTTTTGAGAAGAAGATTCTCTCCCTGATAAAAATACAAAGACTACCTTTTTATCAAGATTCCACACCTTTCCACCAGATCCAAGAATTGACCAAGCAAATCTTAGATCTATCTGTCATTCATCACTGTGGGGAGGAACATTCGTCCATTATTGGGTGAATCATTCCACCTATTTACTTAAATTTTATTATTGTTATTAATTGCTAGCTACACCTCAGTTATTGTTTACTTTTTTAAGAATATTTTGTATTTATTGCTATCAACTCTTTACGGGATATGTCCCCATCTCCCACGCGTTTTCAAGATTTGCATCTAGAGTTATTATCTTTAACTAGATTTAACCCATTATTACATAAATTTAATAGTATATCCAAAAGTTACACTTTTTGGTCAAACAATTTGGCACCGTCTGTGGGGATTTTCTAGTTAGGTCTCTTAGTTTCTTCTAGATCTACAATCAACATTAGTTACTAACGTAAAAAAGAAATAAGAACCTTTTTCTCTCTGCATGCATAAATCTAATATGGCAGGTAACAGAGAAGAAAGAACGAGAATAATGAGTGACCTCCCAACTAACCTCATGAACATCATCCACGAAAGCTCTGAAGTAGTGGACGAGGAGACGACGCCCAATGCCTCTCCTAGAGAGGTGGATCACCCCCTCCCCACTGTAGCATCACAAAATCTCTTGGTAAAACAGCCTCCACACCCGTGGAAGAGGAGGCACCACCAACGATAAAGAAGCTCCTTGAGGCCTGGCTAACTGATACACTAGCTAGCGTCGTCCATAAGCCCGTTCTGGACGCGATCGCAGAAAATGCGAGAACCTATGTTAAGCCACCAGTGGACGAGCAACCGTGTCCCCCTCCCACGATGATAGGTATTACTCACAATGTTGTTAACAATGCAGGTGACGACGCTCTCATGGCCATTCTGAAAAGGATGAAGGAAATGGAAAACGAGAACAAGGCACTTCGGGACCAAATGAGAGAACACCAAGAAAGGGTAGATAAAATATCGGGCGCTCCTAAGCTATTGCCGAAGAGAGATGTCGGTCGGTTCGTCGAGAAGCCGTACAGTGATAGTGCTGCCCCACATGCCATACCAAAGACCTTTAAAATGTCATCCTATATGGAAATATACAATGGAACAACCGACCCGGAGGATCATGTGACCCACTACGTCACTGTCGTGAAAGGCAATGACCTCGCCAAGGAACAAGTATCCTCCATTCTGCTAAAGAAATTTGGCGAAATCCTCACGGGAGGCGCATTAACCTAATATTCGCAACTGCCTACACGTTCCATCGAAACCTTTGAGGAAATGGCCGATAAGTTCGTAACGGCCCATGTCGCGGCCAAGAAGGCCGAGGCAAGAGTAAACGACATCTTTGCTATCAAACAGTCTCCGGGAGAGGGTTTTAGGAACTTCCTCGCCCCTTTTAACCGAGTAAGAATGACCTTGCCCAATGTATCGGAAGGAATGGCGGTAGCAGCTTTTCAAAATGGGCTGAGTAGAAATGGTTTTAAGGGCGACAAGAAAATTATTAAGTCGGCTTATGAAATATCCCCAACGACTTGGGATGAAGTTTGAGCAGACGAAAACGACCTCAATAGTCGACCCATCGACTGACCTCGGTGCAAACAAAATCCAGAAAAGATCGAAGAAATGATATCAGAAGAGACCTCGTGGCCTCACGGCCAAATCGGGAACGGCATCTCCCATACGTCAGGACCACCGCTACGTCCTCATCCCGCCATGAAGGCCCACCCCGATCAAGAACAGGGACTCACCAAACTGAGAGAGGTATGCCCTCTTTATTATCCACTCACAATTTTTGCATCTCACCTACAGAGATAGTCTACGCCCTTGAGAAGCTCGGACCAAAGGTGAAATGGCCACAAAAAATGAGGTCAAACCAGAATACCAGAAAATCAGATGCCCTCTGCGAGTTCCATCAACAGGGAGGACACAAAACCGATGATTGCATCACCCTAAGATAGGAGGTCGTAAACATGTTGCGACAGGGACACCTCAAAGAATTGCTAAGCGATCGGGGAAGGACCAACTTTTCCAGGGGACATGAGCACATCAAGGGTTGCCGAAATTGCCCTCACCAGCCCGCACCATCCATATGATCATCGATGAAAGGGACGATACTTCCATCAACAGTGTGAAGTTCACCACAACCCACAAGCTCTAACGATCAATCACCCAAGAACGGTATGATGAACTTGAAGAACGTATCATCTTTGATAAGTCAGATACCGATGGTTTGGATTTCCCACACTATGATGCTCTCGTTATCACTTTACAAATTGTAGATACTGACTTAAGACGAATTATGGTACGACGGGAGCAGCGCGTGTATTATCCATCCTCGAGTACTCGCATAAATGAAACTCGAGGACAAGATAGTTCCACGCTGCATCACACTAACAGGCTTTAACAATGCAGTTGAGCGAACATCCAGCGAGATCACACTCCCTATCTTAGCGGGTGGCATCACTCTGGAAACCACATTCCACATCATGGACCAGGACACAACATACAACGCCATAATTGGGGCGACCATGGATACACACCATGAGAGCCATACCCTCCAGCTTATACCAAGTCATCAAATTCCCAACTCTGTGGGGAATTTTCAATATATAAGGGGAGCAACGCACATCCTAGGAATTCTACCACATCGCCCTAGACTGTACGGTCACCCAACAAGCAAAGGATAAAGAAAAAGAGGCATATCAATCAACAGGGTCGAGGTCGGTATGCGATGACAGTGATGACGTCATCAGAGACCCCAATATGGTCAAGGCCGTAGGATCGACCATAGAGGTCCTCGGCCCCGTTCAATTAGACAGCAACGACCACAACAAGAAAGCTTACATCAGCTGCAAACTTCAGGAACCGAGTAAGTTTCGTAAATTTTTAACTGCTAACGCGAACTTGTTTTCTTTTAGCCATGCAGATATGACAGGTATCCCAAAAGAGATCGCCACACACAAATTGAACGTCGATCCACTTTACCACCGGGTGAGGCAGGTTAGGCGTAAGTTCAACTCCGCAATTAATGACGCAGTACACGAACAAGTGGAAAAAATGTTGGAAAATGGTTCCGTCAGGGAGTCGAAGTACCCTCAATGGGTCGCCAACGTAGTCATAGTGAAAAAGAAGAACGGTAATGGTAGATGTGCGTAGATTTCACTGACCTGAACAAAGCTTGCACCAAGGATTCATTTCCACTACCTCATATCTACCAACTCATCGACGCAATGGTCGGGCACGAGCTACTAAGTTTCTTGATGCCTACTCGAGATATAATCAGATCCTCATAGAGGAAGAGGACCAGGAAACGACCACCTTCATCACCCACCAAGGGACGTATTGCTATAGGGTCATGCCCATCGGGCTGAAAAAATGCGGGGGCAACTTACCAAAAGTTGGTGACTAAGATGTTCAAAGTCCAACTCGGCAAAACGATGGAAGTCTACATCGACGATATGCTGGTCAAATCCAAAAGGAAAGAAGATAACATCGACCACCTGAGAGAATCCTTCGGCATACTCAGGAAATACTACTTGAAACTGAACTCCAAAAAATGTGCATTCGGCATGGTCAAAATAAGTCCATATAAAGGATACTAAAGCACTTGACCACCAAAAAACAAGTCCAAAGACTGACCGGCCGTATCGTCTCCTTTTCGAGGTTCACTTCACGATCCTCCGAGAGGTTCCATAAGTTATTTGGCTTACTAAAAAAGGAGAACGGCCTCCAATGGACCTCTGAGTGCGTCCAAGCCCTGAAGGAGCTAAAGGAGTACTTGTCTTCACCACCGTTGCTTTCAAAACCAGAACCGGGAACCCCTCCTCGTCTATCTCGCCGTGTTCAAAGTGGCTGTGAGTGCAATCCTGGTCCAGGAAAATAAAGGTACGCAATATTCCATCTATTACATTAGCAAAACACTAGTCGACTCCGAGACAAGATACCCCCATCTCGAAAAACTGGCTCTGGCAATAGTCGTAGCTTCACGAAAGCTTAGACCATACTTCCAATGTCACCCCATCTCGATTGTGACGACTTTCCCCTTAAGAAGCATTTTACATAAACCCGAGCTATCGGGCAGGTTGTCCAAATGGGCCATCAAACTGAGGGAGCACGATGTTACATATCGGTCGTCCACGCTTCCCCTCCAAACATAAGACCTCTGGGTCCTGTACACCGATGGCGCGTCTAACGTGTCAGAATCTAGGTTGGGACTCGTACTCTAAGTCCCAACAGGCGAAGTGATTATCCAGTCTATAAGATGCCCGAACATGACCAAAAACGAGGCCTATGAGGCTGTAATTGCAGGACTAAAACTAGCACTCAAATACAAGGCGAAGCAGCTGAGTTTGTCGTGTGATTCTCAACTCGTGGTCAACCAAGTCACAGAGACTTTCCAAATCAAGGAGGAAAGGTTACAAAATTACCAGACCGAAACCTGCAAGCTTTTACCGAATTTGACGAATGTCAACTCGACCATATCCTCCGAGCATAGAACACCGAGGCGGACGGCCTCGCCAAATTAGTCGCAGCCACCAAAAACATTACAACCAGTGAAAGAAATATGGTCCACCTCGTCAACTCGTCGATAGATCAAATCAAGGTAAGAACCACAAACCTAACTTGGGACTGGGGCAACCGTATTATTATATATTTGCAGGACGTCGTACTCCCCAACGATAAAAAAGAGGACAAGAAGCTGTGAGTGCAAGCAGCCAAATACAACATCATTCATAACGACCTGTATAAAAGGACATATGGCGGCCCTCTGGCGAATGTTTAGGCCCAAATCAGATGCGGTGCGTCCTTGAATAAGTACACGAAGTCCACTGTGGAGCTCAATCCGGCAATCAAACTCTAGTCACATGCCTCATACGGGCAGGGTATTACTGGACAACCATGAGAAAGGAGGTTGCAGATCTCGTGAAAAAATGTGAGCAATGCCATAAGTACGCCCCAATGATCCACCAAGAAGGTGAACACCTACAATCAGTAACTTCACCTTGGCCATTCATCAAATGAGGAATGGACATCGTGGTCCCCCTCTCAGCAAGACGAGGTAACCTACGATTTCTCTTGGTTTTAAATTACTATTTCTCTAAATGGGTGGAAGCAGGATCGCTCATTACGCGAACAAGAAGTGATCACCTTCATATGGAAAAACGTCATATGACGTTCCGGTCTCCCCAAAGAAATCAACTGCGACAACGAACCTCAATTTGCAGGAAAGAAAGTTGCCGACTTTTTTGAAAAATGGCACATCAAAAGAATACTCTCAATGCCTTACCACCCCGCGGGAAACGGGCAAACAGAATCCTTCAACAAGCCAATACTGAACATACGAACTAAAGCCGAAAATATTACCAGAATTACTCGTGGCTTACCGAACAACACCAAAGACGAGCACAGGAGAAACGCCATACTTGTTAGTCTTTGGGATTGATGCAATAATACCAGTTGAGGTCGGGGAGCCCAGCCTAAGATACTCCCCCAAAAGCAGACCCCAGAACTATGACAGTAGAATGCAGGAACTCGACGAAGTAGAGGAACGAAATGATATGGCTTTGTGAGAATGGTCTCCCAAAAGCAACAAGCATAATGCTATTATAACAAAAAGGCAAAGATCAGGCCACTCAAAGTCGGGGACTACGTGCTTAAAGTCAAAACACAAGCAAGCAAAGACCTGGGGGAAGGAAAACTAGGAACAAACTGAGACGGCCCCTACAAAATCACAGCAACAACAAACAAAGGGTCATTCACACTAGAAACGATGGAAGGAAAGCGACTACCCAACAACTGGAGTATTGCACACCTCAAGTACTTCAACTTTTAAAGGATGATGTCCCCGAAGTCGTACTCTTTTTCCCTCACTTGAGTTTTGTCCCAATTGGGTTTTCTCGAGGAGGTTTTTAACGAGGCGATGACGGGGATACTTTAGGATTGAAGTGCGCACAGACAAAAGCACTGGACGGTTAGTTCATTGCTCTACCTCTCAATATTTTTCCAATTCAACCAATGAAGGGACCACGTAGGCTGGGATTGGGACTGAAATCCAGCCAGCCCCCGGAATATATGTAAATCTCTCAAAGTATATGAATAAAGCACAAATATACGAAGCATTATTTCTGTTCTCCCCAAGCATAGGTTACATTAGACCTTGTTTGAATTAACACCTATATCGGCCATCGGCCGTAACTAAGTGCAAGTTATATTCTACCTCGTTTGAATCAACACTTACTCGACCCTCGGCCATAACTAAGTGCCGGTTACATTTGACCTCGTTCGAATCAACACCTACTCGGCCCTCGGCCATGACTAAATATAGGTTATACTCGACCTCGTTCGAATCAACACCTAATTGGTCCTCATCCATAACTAAATATAAGTTGTATTCAACCTCGCTCGAATTAACACCTAATCAGCCTTCGGCCATAAAAAAAACATGTGATGTGTTCGACCTCGTTCGAACCAACATCTACTGGCCCTTGGCCATAATCAAACCTAGGTTTTGTTTCAACCATGGTCGACCCACTTGAACCAAGTTATTATGACTAAGGCAACCAAGCAACAAAATCAAAAAAACATACAAACCCGAACAGAAGAAAAAGAATCAGGCAAGAGTAACAGAACTAGCATTCATACTTACAATATTTTTTACCAAGGCTCCGCCCACAAAAAAATACACGTCTGCGGCCAAACAAAAAAGAAGGAAAGGAAAAACAACAAATCGCCGCCTGGCCTAGCAGCGCCATCAGCCTGATCGCCTAGGCCATCTCCATCTGCCTCATCGCCATCGCCAGTGGGATACTCATCCTCATAACAGGCGTCTTGTTCAATCCGATCCATGACCGCATCCTCCTTGTCATCACCGGCCTCCGGCGTAGCGGGATCATAGCCACAAGCAACCTGATCTCCACGTGCCTTAACATGAGCATCCTCGAAGTCAGCTTCTGAAACAGTTCCCACCCCCATCAGATCTCTAAATATATCCAGCTGGGCCTCTGCGTGAATCCATTCCTCATACAAATCTCGCGGAACATCGGGAAAAGCAGAAGTACAGGAAGAAGATGGCTGAGCCAATAACTATGCCTTCTCGACCTCGAGAGAAGCAACTCAATCACAAAGTCCTGAAGCCTCTTTTTCCAGCTCCCCTATCTGTTCATCAAGACGCTCCTCTCTGAGCCTGTCCGTCTCTAGAGCACTCTCCCGCTCAGAACAAAGAACGCGGATCACGATCTCCAAAGCTTCCGCTTTCCTCGCAGCCCCCAACCAGGCCAACTTCGCCTTCTCTAAATCCGCTGCCTTCTCAGCGACCTCACCACTCAGATCATCTGCTTTGAGTTGATACTCCTCGAGCTCGGCGTGCAATGAGACCACTTGGGCTTGAAGATCGGCATATTGAGCCTCGACCCGCTTGCTTTCCTCAAGCTCTTTTTCTTTATCCCTTAACGCCCCCCGCCCCCTCAAGAATGTTGCAATTTCCAATGACTCTTACCAACTCATCATCCTTCTCCTTCAGTTCATCTCAGAGAGCCTGGAAATTTTGCTCTCACCGAACCGTTTGACATCTCGTGGTGCTTGTTACGGTATTCACGATATTTTCGCTCCATCTTTTGAAAAATAGCCTTACGCCTCTCCTCTCGCCGGGAGCTCTCAATCTCAAAAATCACAGTCTGAAATAAAGAGAAACAGAAAACGAAGACTCGACATTCAAAACTGAAGAGGAATTAAAAAACTTACCCTAAGAGTGAGGCCGACTATGCTCCTAGATAAAGTGGCATCCTTAAGATTTTCAAGGGTTTTACCCTCCACATCACATAGGGGACCAAGATAAGGGACCACACCCTCTGTGTCAACTAGCAAATCCCGATCTATGGGGATCGCAATAGTCCGCGTGGTCCCCTTTAAAATCACCTCGAGTCGGATCAGTCCCTCCCCCATCATCCTCACCGCCTCGGCATCCACATCAAAGCCTGTCTCGTAACCGTCCTCGGCTATGCATTTTCCTTTTATGTCGGCCCTCGAAAAAGGACCCTTGGCCTGTCGCGAGGTCGATGGCTCATCCTGCCACAAGTCATCAGGGACTCTCGCTGATGGCCCCTCAAATTCCATCACGGTCTCAGGGAGAGACGTACCCTCTTCGACTTCAGACGATGGCGGAATCACGGGCGATAATTCGGGGTAATCTTCAAGTTCTATGGTCGTTGTTTCTCGAACTACAAAATCCCCCATAATCGAATTCACCGCCCGGACAGCTCCTTCGTCGACGTCCACTAGTATCCTCTTGCGGGGAAGCAGATTACCACCACTCAGCAACGATTCCTCTTCATCATCCTCGTCTACAAGATGATGCAAAGGGGAAGTCGGGAGTTCTGCTGCAGATGTAGAGGACGATCGATCAGACCTAGCCGCGGCAGAAGAAGGAACAGAAGCAGACAACCGGGCAAGCCTGGTCGCGATCATAATGGGAACAGACCCCGAAGAAGAAGCAGCCTTCCTCTTACGAAATACAGGAGGAGGAGCCCTCGGTCTCCTCGAAGGTCCTCGGGCTAAAAAAAAAGATTAAAGATTGTCATTTCTTACACAAAACTATAATAAACAAGCGACCATGAGGTCTGATCACGCTCAACTATGTCTTGTAGAAGACTAAGCGGGCGTTGCAAATATAATCCTGAGGTATTATGCCCAGAGTCGATCCCACAGGGAATTGACGTATCAATTGAGTTTATAAAATACTAAACTGGTGTTTAATCAAGTTTCTCAAGACTTTGAATATCAATTTATTGATNGATACTTCTTATAGCTTAATTAATCGTCTCAATCAATCATGAACTCTCAATCTACCATAAATCTCTCTCGAGTAATTATGATAATTTACTAGACGCACTCTCTCAAGTTACGCTAGCTAGATCGCAATACAATTCACTTTAGATTGCACCCGAGGTTTCGTTATCTCTAATTTAACCTCTAAACCCTCGGTTATGACCTTCGTCTATACTCTGGGAGTGGTGTTGTTCAAACAATTACCTAAATATGCACTCTCTCTCAAGTAGATACATA
>ML416009.1:0-69296 GCA_005239525.1 Nicotiana knightiana | reverse complement strand
TTATTATTATTGTCAGTAGAATTAGTAAAACATCACCAAGTTATATTATAAAGTCTTGAGAGAATTGATTGAGTAAAAGTTGCGTATTCTGACGAATTAATTGATACGTAAATTCCCTGTGGGATCGACTCTGGGCATAATACCAACGCCCGCTTAGTCTTTTATTAGACATAGTTGAGCGTGATCAAGTGACTAGGAGGCATGAGTGACAGTGAGGTTGCCCGAGGGGCTGATACTGAGTGGCTGTGAGGTATGCTGAGTGATGTTCTGCCCGAGGGGCGATTTATGATTCATGTTTTTTCCTGAGGGGCTATTTATGACTTATTTCATCTTACACTAAATTCTTTAGGTATTTGTATTTCTGAAATTGTTGGAAAACACATTTTTCAAAAGATTTTACCGGAGTTGGCTTTTGAGGCATGTTGATTTCATATATATGTGTATATACTGTTGGAAAGAAAGGCTGTGCATATTGTGAACTGATGATTTGATTTTATGTGTTTCTTATTGCTTAGACTTGATTTATTTTTATTACTACTGAGTTGGGGTACTCACATTACTCCCTGCACCCCTGTGTGCAGATACAGGTGCTGATACCGAGCGTTAGTCATCTACTTCCGTGCGGAGCCGGAGTCGGGATATAGAGGTAGATGTTCAGCATTCGCAAAATCTGTGTTTTCCCTTTCTTATTTTGTACTTAGTTCTTCGTTCCGAGGTTTTGTATTGTAATAGTAGAATTTTTTGTATACTCCTTAGATGCTCATGACATGTTGACTCCGGATCTTCGGGATGGTTTTAGATTATTTAACTGTTTTTTTGTTTAATAGATTCAATAATTTACTCACGTCGTTGAAAATGAGTTGGGATTTTGGAAAGAAACTGTAAATATGTGAATGTTGGCTAGCCTAGTTCCACGATGGGCGCCATCATAGCTGGTTTAGGATTTGGGGTCTTGACAAGTTGGTATTAAAGCCTAGGTTACGTAGGACTCAACGGTCATGAGCATGTTTAGTAGAGTCTTGCGGATCGGTATGGAGTCGTCTGTACTTATCTTCGAGAGGCTTCAGAACCCTTAGGTACAATCTCATTTTCCATGAATTCTGTCGTGCCATTTTGTTGATTCTAGAAAATGGCTTCGAGAGGACTCGCGCTACCGATCAGGGTGATCAGCCACCAGCTAGACTAGCAAGAGGTCGAGGCCGTGTTAGAGGTAGGGGGCCAGCCCGTGCAGTAGCCAGGGCAGTACCAGTTGACCCCCCTACTATTCAGGATCAGGTTCCCGCCGCAGATGCTCCAGTGGAACAGGCTTAGGCACCGGCAGTGCCTATTGTTATTCCAGGTCTTCAGGAGACCATGGCTAAGATCTTGACTGTGTGTACCACCCTTGCTCAGGCAGTTGCTACAACTTCTCAGGCCGGAGAAGGCAGTCAGACTCCAGTTTCCCGGAAACCTGAAGCTCTCCTCACACTCCTCATTCCTTCTGAACCGAGCACCCTTCTGGGTCAGTCTGGTCATAGGTGCTGCAATAGATGAAAATCCCTCTACGAAACGATGATAGTACAATGCCAAACCAAGGAAACTGCGTATCTCGGTAGTTGATGACGGTCTAGGCCAGCTCTACACCGCCTCTATCTTCTTCGAATCAACTTGAATACCCTCAATGGACACCATATTCCCTAAGAACGCTACTGAATCAAGCCAGAACTCACACTTCGAAAATTTTGCATACAATCTCTTCTCCCTCAAGGTCTGAAGCACAACTCTCAAATGCTGCTTATGATCCTCCCGAGATTGGGAATACACCAAGATATCGTCAATAAACACGATGATGAAAGAATCCAGATAAGGACGGAATACATTGTGCATCAAGTGCATAAAGGCTGCTGGGGCATTGGTCAGCCCGAATGACATAACCAGAAACTCATAATGACCATATCTAGTCCTGAAAGCAGTCTTCGAAATGTTCGGCCCCTAAATCTTCAACTGATGATAGCCGGAACGCAAGTCAATCTTGGAAGATACCCTGGCTCCCTGAAACTGATCAAACAAGTCATATATACGAGGCAAGCGATACCGGTTCTTCACCGTAACCCTGTTCAGCTGCCGATAATCAATACACAGACGCATACAACCATACTTCTTCTTTACAAACAACACCGGTGCACCCCAAGGTGACACACTAGGCCGAATAAACCCCTTATCTAGGAGTTCCTAAAGCTGCTCCTTTAATTCCTTTAGCTTCGCTGGTGCCATACGATAAGGTGGAATAGAAATAGGTTCGGTTCCTGGCACCAGGTCAATACCAAAATCAATGTCCCTGTCAGGTGGCATGCCTGGAAGGTCTGTAGGAAACACGTCCAAAAAGTCACAGACCACGGGAACTTAATCAATAGCGGGAGTCTCACCACTGACATCCCTCACAAAATCCAGATAAGATAAACACCCCTTCTCAACCATGCGCTGGGCCTTCAGGTAGGAAATTACCCTGCTAGACATACTCAGAAGAACCTCTCCACTCAACCCTCGGACATCCTGGTATAGCTATGGTCACGGTCTTAGAGTGATAATAAAGAACATCATGACATGAAGATAGCCAATACATGCCTAATATCACATCAAAATCGACCATGCTGAGTAACAGTAGATCCACTCGGGTCTCCAGACCCCCAATAGATATCACACATGATCGTTACACACGGTTCACAATAATAGTATCGTCCACCAGAGTCAACACAAACAGATGTAACTAAAGACTCACGGGGCATATCCATAAAATGGGCAAAATATGATGAAACATAGGAATATGTAGAACCAGGGTCAAGTAAAGCTAAAGCATCTCAGTGACAGACTGAGGCAATATCTACGATCACTGCATCAGAGGCCATAGCATTTAGCCTAGCTTGAAACGCATACATACGGGCCTGACCTCCACTTGCTCGACCTCCCCCTCTAGGGCGGCCTCTAGCTGACTAACTACCACCCCTGTCTGTCTGGGCGGGTGGTGAAGTAACTGGAGCTGAAGTCGAGGGCTGGCCCCTCTGCTGAGAAGAACCACCAGGACGACGTGGACACTGCCTACATATGTGACCAAACTCGCCGCACTCAAACCAACTCCCTGGAGCTGGAGACGAGGACTAATAGAAACCCCTGGCACCAGAATGGCCACTAGAAGAATCATGCATAGAGGAACTCTGAACTGGTAGTTCTCGAGATGTACTTTAGGCTGGGAGAGCACCGACTGAAGAATCGCTTGGATGAGAACCGTCGGAACCATGCCCCGAAGATGCACCACTATAGGTTAGGCGGACTGACGGAGAAGGCCTGAATAAAAGGCCTCTACCATGCTGAAACTGCCCCCTGGAAGGAGCACTACTAGAACCACCCGATCCATGAGGCCTCTTGGCCTCCCTCTCCTCCCGCTCCTGGCGGCGAACTGACTCAATATCTAGAGCAATATCAACAACCTGCTCGAATGTAGCATCTGATACTCTATCCCGAGTCATGAAAAGCCGAAGCTGATAAGTGAGGCCATCCACGAACCTCCTAATCCTCTCCCTATCAGTAGGGACCAACTCAGTGGCATAACGAGCCAACTCCGAAAACCGCATCTCATACTGCGTCACTAATAGCTCCCTCTGACGCAGCTGCTCAAAATGCCTGCGTTGCTCCTCCCTTTGAGACTGGGGTACATACTTCTCCAAAAAGATAGTGGAGAACTGCTGCCAGGTGAGGGATGTTGAACCAACAATCCTACGCCTCTCAAAAGACTCCCACCAAGTGAAAGCAGCACAAGAAAACTGAAAAGTAGCGAACGAGACCCCACTGGTCTCCAAAATCTCGGCAGTACGCAACATCCTCTAACTCTTATCCAGAAAACCCTGGGCATACTCTCCCTCAGTACCACTGCATGTCGGAGGCTGAAGTCTACTAAACCACTCCAATCTACGCTGCTCTTCCTTTAGCATAGCCGGAACCACGAAGTCCCGAACTGGAGCAACCGACTGGGCTGGAACCGACCCCGGCGTCTGATGGCCCTGAGTAACCTGCTCTTCAAAAGCTCAAGTCATCTTTGACTACAGCCCCGGTATTGATTTTGTGTACAAGTTCAGATTCTTATACAGTTTACTGTGATGCCTCGAGAGTTGGCCTTGGAGCGATTTTGATGCAGGATGGTAGGGTGATTGCTTACGTGTCCAGACAGTTGAAGGTGCATGAGAAGAATTATCCAGTGCATGATCTTGAGCTAGCAGCTATTGTCCACGCCTTGAAGATTTGGCGTCATTATTTGTATAGAGTGCATTGTGAGATTTTCACTGATCACCGTAGTTAGCAGTATTTGCTTAAGTAGAAAGATCTGAATTTGCGTCAGAGGAGGTGTTGGAGCTTCTCAAGGATTATGACCTCACTATTTTATATCATCCGGGGAAGGCCAATGTAGTGGCCGATGCCCTGAGTCGCAGAGCGGAGAGTTTGGGGAGTCTAGCCTACCTTCCAGTAGCAGAGCGGCCATTAGCACTTGATGTTCAGGCTTTAGCGGGTTAGTTGGTGCGATTGGATCTATAAGTGCCCACGCGGGTATTGGCTTGTGTAGTCTCTAGGTCTTCTCTTTATGATCAGATTAGAGCACGCCAATATGATGATCCACACTTGCTCGTTCTTCAGGACAGAGTCCGTCGCGGTGATGCCAGAGATGTGGTTATTGGTGATGATGGGGTCATGAAGATGTAGGGCTGGATTTGCATGCCCAACGTGGATGGACTTCGAGATTTAATTCTAGCTGAGGCCCATTCACGGTATTCCATCCATCCAGGTGCCGCAAAGATGTATCAGGATCTGAGGCTGCATTATTGGTGGAGGCGGATGAAGAGGGATATTGTGGAGTTTGTGTATCGGTGTCTCTACTATCAGCAAATCAAGTATGAGCACCAGAGATCAGGTGGATTGCTTCAGAGATTAGATATTCCAGAGTGGAAGTGAGAGCGGATCACCATGGACTTTGTAGTTGGACTCCCACAGACTTCGAGGAAGTTTGATGCTATATGGGTTATTGTAGATCGGTTGACCAAGTCCGCTACTTTATTCCTGTTGGTACTACTTATTCTTCGGAGCGGTTAGCTGAGATTTATATCAGGGAGATTGTCCGATTGCATGGGGTTCCAGTTTCTATCATTTCTGACAGAGGTACTCATTTCACATCCCAGTTTTGGAGGGCCGTGCAGAGGGAGTTAGGTACTCAAGTCGAGTTGAGCACAACGTTTCATCCTCAGAACGACGGGTAGTCGGAGCGTACTATTCAGATTTTGGAGGATATGTTGCGTGCCCGTGTCATTGATTTTAGTGGTTCATGGGACCAGTTTCTGCCACTCGTGGAGTTTGCATATAATAATAGTTATCAGTCGAATATCCAGATGGCTCCGTATGAGGCCTTATATGGTAGGAGGGCAGATCTCTGGTTGGTTGGTTTGAGCCGGGTGAGGCTAGGCTATTGGGCACAGACTTAGTTCAGGATGCGTTGGGTAAGGTGAAGTTGATTCATGAGCGGCTTCGCAGGGCGCAGTCTAGGAAGAAGAGTTATGCAGACCGAAAGGTCCGAGATGTATCATTGTTGGGGAGAAGGTGCTGCTGAAGGTGTCACCCATGAAGGGTGTTAGGAGGTTCGTGAAGAGGGGAAAGCTGAGTCCAGGTTCATTGGGCCATTTGAGGTGCTCCAGAGGATTGGGGAGGTCGCTTATAGACTTTCCATGCCTCCCAGCTTATCGAGTACTCATCTGGTATTCCATGTTTCGATGCTCCAGAAGTATGTTGGTGACCCGTCCCATGTTTTGGACTTTAGCATGGTTCAGCTCGAGGGTGATATGTCACATGAGGTAGAGCCAATGGCTATTTTTGGTCGTCAGGTTAGAAAGCTGAGGTCTAAAGATATAGCTTCAGTGAAGGTTCAGTGGAGAGGACATCCGGTGGAGGATTCCACCAGGGAGACTGAGCGGGAGATGCAGAGTAGATATCCTCTCTTAATCGAGACTCCAGGTATGTTTCTAGACCCGTTCGAGGACGAACATTTGTTTAAGAGGGGGAGGATGTAACGACCCGACCGGTCGTTCCGTGAGATTAGCCCCGTTTCCCCCATTTCTGCTTTATCATATGTTTCTTTCCTATATATGTTGTGTTGGGTCAGTTTTTCGGGTTCAAAGTGGTCGTGGTGAGAACTGAGACACTTAGTCTCTTAAATAAGCTTAATAGTTGAAAAGGTCAACTGGGAGTTGACTTATTGGTAAACGACCTCAAAATGCAGACTTTATGGCTCTAATATCTTCGTTAGGTGATTTGGGACTTAGGAGTGTGTTCGAAATGATTTTTTAATGTCCGAGGGCCATGCAGAGGGAGTTAGGTACTCAGGTTGAGTTGAGCACATCGTTTCATCCTCAGACCGATGGGCAATCAGAGTGTACAATTCAGATTTTGGAGGATATGTTGCGTGCATGTGTCATTGATTTTAGGGGTTCATGGGACCAGTTTCTACCGCTCGCGGAGTTTGCATATAATAATAGTTATCATTCGAGTATCCAGATGGCTCCGTATGAGGCTTTATATCGTAGGAGGTTTAGATCTCTGGTTTGTTGGTTTTAGCTGAGTGAGGCCAGGCTATTAGGCACAGATTTGGTATAGTATGCCTAAGGTAAAGTTGATTCAGGAGCGGCTTCGCACGACACAGTCTAGGCAGAAGAGTTATGTGGACCAGAAGGTCCAAGATGTGTCGTTTATGGTTGGGGAGAAGGTGTTGCTAAAGGTATCACCCATGAAGGGTGTTATGAGGTTTGGGAAGAGGGGATATTTGAGTCCCCGGTTCATTGGGTTGCTTGAGGTTCTTCAGAAGATTGGAGAGGTGGCTTATAGACTTTCTTTGCCACCCAACTTATCGAGTGTTCATCTGGTGTTCCATGTTTCGATGCTTCGGAAGTATGTTGTTGACCCGTGTCATGTTTTGGACTTCAGCACGGTTCAGCTCGAGGGTGATATGTCACATGAGGTAGAGCTAGTGGCTATTTTGGGTCGTCAGCTCAGGAGGTTGAGATCTGAGGATATAGCTTTAGTGAAGGTTCAGTGAAGGGGGCAGCCAGTGGAGGAGGCCACTTGGGAGACTGAGCGGGAAATGTAGAGCAGATATCCCCACTTGTTTTAGACTCCAGGTATATTTCTGGAGCCGTTCGAGGATGAATATTTGTTTAAGAGGGGGAGAATGTAACGACCCGGCCAGTCGTTCTGTAGAATTAGCCCTATTATTCCTATTTTTGCTTTGTCATGCATTGCTTAGTATGTTTATGATGTATTGGGGTCGGTTGGTTTCGGGTTCGGAGTGGTCGTGGTTCGATGTGTTGGGGCCCCAGTGAGCGTAGGTACCTACTGAGTGCGAGTGCCGAGTGCCGAGTGACGAGTGATTGGGAGGCATGAGTGACTGTGAGGTTTCCCGAGGGGCTGATATAGAGTGATGGTGAGGAGTGAGTGATTCTGAGGGACGTTATGCCCGAGGGGAGATTTATGAAATATGTTTTTGCCTGAGAGGCTATCTATGATTTCTATGATTTCTATATTAAATTACCTTGATTTCTATGGAATTTGTGAGAAGTCACATTTCAAATGATATTTTACTGAGATTGACTTTTAAATGTTGTAAGCACCGTATTTGTGTTTTTTTCTGAAAGAAGGAGTTCATTCTCTGTGCATTTTATGACTGCTTTTATGTGTTTCGTTACCTTAGACATTATTTACTTTCATTACTGCTGATTTGGTGTACTCACATTACTCCCTGCACCTTGTGTGCAGATTCAGGTGATGGATCTAAGCGCTAGCTGTTTTCACATTCTCTTGGAGTTTTTGTTCGGGATTTTTAGGTAGTTGTTTGGCGTCCGCAGCATGCCCTCCTTCCCTTCTTATCCCGTTATTTGATATCATTTCCTAGAACTGGTTGTACTAAGGAAATAGTAGTACGTGGTAGTGTTTGTAGATGCTCATGACGGTTGACTCCAGGTTTTGGGGCAGTGTATAAACTATATTATTCATTTTGTTGCTTTAAACTGCTTAATCAGAAGAATTTTGTGGAATATCGAATAGTTTCAAATTTAAGGGGAAGTCCTTATGTTGTTTTCCCGGTGGATTGACTAGCCTAGTATCATGATAGGCGCCATCACGGCGCTTCGTATTTGGGGTCGTGACACCTAGCATGTGCATCACCTCATTTATCAAAAAATTATGAAATACGGTTTGGTTACTTACTTCAAACCGGAAGAAAACTACTTCGCAATGCCTTTTCCCCTCGACTCGGCCTCAACGCGCTCCGAATCTATTCAAAACAGATTCATATCATCAAAATATGCTAACGGGATAAAGCGCACTCAAAAATGTTAAGTTTACATCAAAAATCCCAAAATTGGTCAAATCCGACCCCCAGGCCCATGTCTCGGATTCCGATAAAAATTACAAAACTAGAATCCTTACGCTCTCACTAGTTCATGCATACCAAATACATCAAAATCGGACCCCAAATGGTCCCTTAAATCCCCAATTTATACTTTCAAATTTCAAGCCCTAATTTCCCAAATTTCTCCACTAAAACATGATTAAACAATGGAAAAATCGTCATAAACACAAGATACAAGGTCCATGTAGCTTACCTCACTGAAAACACTTGATTCCCCCTTGAAATCCCAGATCAAAGCTCCAAAATCCGTCAAAAATGGTGAAGAAATGAGTGAAAATTCGCAAAGGCAACCTTATATAGGTTCTGCCTAGCAATCTTGCACCTGCGACCCCATGCCCGCACCTGCGGAAAATCCCTCGTAGGTGCGGATTCTCAAAATGCCGAATCAAATCCAAATTCAAGCCTAAGGATTTCTAAACTTTCGAAATTCGCCAACGATGCCGAAACCACCCAAACCACGTCCGAATGACCTGAAAATTTGCACACACATCCCAAATGACACTACGGACCTGTTCCAACTTTTGGAATCCCATTGCGACCCTGATATCTACTTTTTCACTGCCGACCAGAAATCGCCAAAAATCCAGTTTCGCCAATTCAAGCCTAATTCTACTTCGGACCTCCAAATGACATTCCGAACACACCCCTAAGTCCCAAATCACCTACTGAAGCTACCCGAGCCACAAAAACCACATCCGAGATCATTTACCTATAAGTCAACTTCCGATTGACTTTTCCAACTAAATCACCAACTTAAGAGACTAAGTGTCTCATTTCTCTCCACAAACTAATTCGAACCAATCAACCCAACGCAACACAAAATAGTTGAACCAAACAAGAATGAAGTAGAAATGGGAAAAATAGGGCTAAACTCTCGGAACGACCAGTTGGATCGTTACTTTCTCCCCCTATTAACCAAACGTTTGCCAGCGAACGGGTCTAGAAACATACCTGGAGTCTCAAATAGGTGGGGATATCTGCTCCGCATCTCCTGCTCGGTCTTCCAGGTGGCCTCATCCACTAGCTGCCCTCTCCGCTGCACCTTCACTAAAGTTATATCTTTAGACCTCAACCTTCTGACCTGACGACCCAAAATAGCTACTTTATCCACCTCATAAGACATATCACCCTCTAGTTGTACCGAACTGAAGTCCAAAACATGAGATGGTCACTAATATACTTCCGAAGCATGGAAACATGGAACACCGGATGCACGCTCGACAAGCTAGGTGGCAAGGAAAGCTTATAAGCCACCTCTTCGACCCTCTGCAGCACCTCAAAAGGCCCAATGAAACGGGGACTCAACTTGCCCCTCTTCCAAAACCGCATAACACCCTTCAGGGTGACACCTTCAGCAGGACCTTCTCTATAGCCATGAAAGATACATCCTGGACCTTCCGGACCGCATAACTCTTCTGCCTAGACTGCATCGTGCGAAGCCGCTTCTGAATCACTTTCACCTTATCTAAAGCATCCTGAATCAGATCCGTACCCAAAAGTCTGGCCTCACTCGGCTCAAACCAACCAACCGGAGATCTACACCTCCTCCCATACAAAGCCTCATATGGAGCCATCTGAATACTCTACTCATAACTATTATTATATGCAAACTCCGCGAGTGGCAGAAACTTGTCCCATGAACCCCCACAGTCAATAACACAAGCGCGCAACATGTCCTTTAGAATTTTAATAGTGCGCTCGGACTGCCCGTCTGTCTAAGGGTGAAAATCCGTGCTCAACTCAACCTGAGTACCCAACTCTCTCTGCACGGACCTCCAAAACTGCCATGTGAACTGAGTACCTCTGTCGGAGATGATGGAAACTGGAACACCATGCAGTCGAACAATCTCCCTGATATAAATCTCAGTTAGCCGCTCCGAAGAATAAGTAGTACCAACAGGAATGAAGTGAGCGGACCTAGTCAGCCGATCAACAATAACCCATATAGCATCAAACCTCCCCGATGTCCGTGGGAGTCCAACTACAAAGTCCATGGTGATCCGCTCCCACTTCCACTCAGGAATAACCAACCTATGATGCAATCCACCTAGTCTCTAGTGCTTGTACTTGACCTACTGGCAGTTGAGACACCGAGCTACAAATCCAACAATATCCTTTTTCATCCTCCTCCACCAATAATGCTTCCTCAGATCCTAATACATCTTCGCGGCAACCGGATTGATGGAATAGCGCGAGTTATGGGCCTCCTCAAGAATCAACTCCCGAAGCCCTTCTAGATTAGGTACACATATCCGACCCTGCATCCTCATAACACCATCATCGCCAATAACTACATCCTTTGCATCACCTCACCGGACCCTATCCTAAAGAACGAGCAAGTGTGGGTCATCATACTGGCGCTCTCTGATACGGTCATAAAGAGAAGACTTGGAGTCTAGACAAGCCAATACCCGGCGGGGCTTCGATAGATCCAACCTCACCAAATTGCCTGCTAAAGCCTGAGCATCAAGTGCTAGTGGTCTCTCGACCGCTGGAAGATACGCTAGACTCCCCAAACTCTCTTCTCTATGACTCAAGGCATCGGCCACTACATTGTCCTTTCTCGGATGGTATAGAATAGTGATATCATAGACCTTGAGAAGCTCCAATCATCTCCTCAGACGTAAATGCAGATCCTTTTGTTTAAACAAGTGCTGCAGGCTACTGTGACCAGTAAAAACTTCACAATGAACCCCATACAAATAATGACGCCAAATCTTCAAGGCGTGAACAATGGCTGCTAGCTCGAGATCATGCACCGGGTAATTCCTCTAATGGGTCTTCAACTAGCGCGAGGCGTAGGCAATCATCCTACCCTCTTACATCAAAACACAACCAATGCCTATCCTCGAGGCATCACAATACATGGCATAATAACCTGAAGCTGATGGAAATACTAACATTGGAGCTTAGGTTAAAGCCGTCTTGAGCTTCTGGAAGCTCTCCTCACACTCGTCTAACCACCTGAACAGAGCACCCTTCTGAGTCAATTTGGTCAAGGTTGAAGAAATAGAACAAAACCCCTCCACAAGGCGACGATAATATCCCGCCAAACCAAGGAAGCTCCTAATCTCTAAAGCTGAGGACGGTCTGGGCCAACTCTGCACTGCCTCTATCTTCTTCGGATCAACCTCAATACCCTCGCTGGACACCACATGCCCCAAGGTGATACTTATTCTTGACTGTAACCTCGTTCAGCTGCATATAGTCAATGCACATCCTCATGGAACCATCCTTCTTCTTCACGAACAACACCGGTGCACCCCAAGGTGACACACTAGGCCGGATGAACCCCTTTTATAGGAGTTCCTGAAGTTCCTCTTTCAATTCCTTCAACTCCGCTGGTGCCATACGATACAGTGGAATGGAAATAGGCTGAGTGCCCGGTACCAACTCAATGCCAAAATCAATATCCCTGTCGGGCGGCATGCCCGACAGATCAGCAAGAAAAATATCCGAATACTTACGGACTACATGAACATAATTAACAGTGGGAGTCTCAGCACTAACATCCCTCACAAAAGCCAAATAAGACATACATCCTTTCTCTACCATACGCTGAGCCTTTAGGTATGCAATCACCCTACTAGGCACATAATCAATAGAACCCCTCCACTCAACTCTCGGGCATCCTGGCATTACTAAGGTCACAGTCTTAGTGTGACAATCTAGAATAACATGACACGGAGATAGCCAATCCATTCCCAATATCACATCAAAGTCAACCATTCTAAGCATTAACAGATCCACTCAGGTCTCCAGACCCCCAATAGATATAACACATGACCGATACACTCGGTCCACAATGATAGTATCGCCTACCAGAGTCGACACATGAACAAATGTGACTAAGGACCCGCGGGGCATATCCAGAAAGTGGGCAAAATATGATGAAACATAGGAATACGTGGAACCAGGATCCAATAAGACCGAAGCATCTCGGTGAAAATCTGAAACAATACCTATAATCACTGCATCTGAGGCCATAGCATCTGGTCTGGTAGGAAGTGCATAATAATGGGCCTGACCTCCACCAGATCGACCTCCCTCTCTAAGGCGGCCTCTAGCTGCCTGACCTCTACCCCCTCGCTGCCTGGGCGGGTGGTGCAGTAACTGGAACTTATGTCGAGGGCTGACCCCTCTATTGAGATGGACCCCGAAGAAAATGAGGACACTATCTCTTCATATGCCCAAACTCTCCACACTCATAGCAACTTCCCGGTGCTGGAGACGGGGATTGAAGGGAACCCCTAGAACCTGGATAACCTCTGGAAGAGTCAGGCATAGATGAGTCCTGAACCGATGGTGCTCAAGATGAACTCTGGCCTAGAAGAACACTGAATAATGGGTGCCCCTGATGAGAACTGTGAGGACCACGACCAGTGGATTCACCACGATAACCTGAGCGGCCCGACTGAGCCTTCCTGAATGGACGGCCCCTGCCGTGCTGGAACTGCCCCCTGAACGAAAACCGCCAAAACTACCATATCCTCGAGGCCTCTTGGTCTCCCTCTCATATCACTCTTGGTGATGGACCGACTCAATCTCTCAGGTAATATCAACAACCTGCTCAAAAGTAGCACCTGATACCCTCTCTCTGGTCATAAGAATACGAAGCTGATACGAGAGGCCATCCATAAATCTCCTGATCCTATCTCTCTCTGTAGGGACTAACCAAATAGCATGACGGGCAAGCTCAGAAAACCTCATCTTGTACTGTGACACAGTCATATCACCCTGTCGCAGCTGCTCAAACTGCATGCGCAGCTCTTCTCTGCGGGACTGTCGAACATACTTCTCTAAGAAGAGAGTGGAAAACTGTTGCCAAGAAAGGGGCACCGCACCAACGGGCCTACGCCTCTCATAAGCTTCCCACCAAGTAAATGAAGCTCCTGAGAACTGGAAGGTAGTAACAAGCCCACTAGTCTCCAATATCCCTACCGTACGAATCATCCTTTGACATTTGTCTAAGAACCCATGGGCATCCTCACCTTCAGCACCACTGAAATTTGAAGGCCGAAGCCTCTCAAATCACTCCAACCTGCACTTCTCGTCGTCAGCCATAGCTGGAACCACAAAATCCTGGGCCGGTGCAACTTGTTGAATTGGAACTGCCTCCGGGGTTTGGAGCCCCTGAATAACCTACTCAGGTGTACGAGCAGCTAGAGTCTGAGTGCCTTCCCCAGCCGGAGAAGTAGCGGCTGAAGTAGAAATAATGATTGCCTGAGCAGGACTAGTGCATGCAGTCAGAATCTGGGCCAAGATCTCCTGAAGACCCGGAATAACAATAGGCACAGCTGGTGCCTAAGCTGGTCCCTGGAGCATCTATGGCCGGGAACTAATCTGGAACAATAGGCGAGTCTATGGGTACCGGCCCAGCAGTTGCGCATGCTTCATAACCTTACACGTTTAGTATTTGACAAATGCGGATAAGAAATGAAAACATCTGAACGAAATCCCCAAAACCCGGAGTCAACAGTCATGAGCAACTAAATAGATCATAGAATCTGACACGATTTTTCCTTTATACATCAAGTCTAGGAAAAATATAAATAGCGAAAAAAATGAAAGGGAGAAGGGTGGGGCTGCGGATGTCGTGCAGCTACCTCACAGTCTCCGACAAAGCTCCACTGAGAACATTCGAGTCTCACTCGATCCGGGCACTTGGATCTGCACACAAGGTGCAGGGAGTAACGTGAGTACAGCAACTCAGAAAGTAACAAATATAAATAGGGACTTGAGTGCAGTGACGAGCTTTTAAAATCATGTAAAGATCATATAAGAAATAACAATGCAAATCAATAAATCAAGTCAGGAATCTACGTTCCGAAAGATTCATAAAACTCCAATTTTCCCTTTTCAAATATCATATAAAACATTGGTTCAACATTTATCGTTTAGAGGTAAAAATGTAAAAAAGAGTGAAAACAGTAGTTTCATAGGAAATAAGCCCCTCGGGCACAGTGTCACTCACAAATAAAGCCTCTCGGTCAAGTCACTCTGTCACTCGTGACTCATCTCTCGTCAATCAGCATTCATACTCAGCACTCACGCTCAATAGGTACCATATAATAATCGCTGCGACGTGCAACCCGATCCATAAATAGTGGACTGCGCTCACTAGGGGTGTACAGACTCCGGAGGGGCTCCTTCAGCCCAAGCGCTATATCGCTGTGGAGTGCAACCCGATCAAATATATCTATCGCTGCGGCATGCAGCCCGATAAAATTTATATATCGTTGCGGTGTGCAGCCCGATCCAATATATATATCTATATGTCGATAACGCTGCGGCGTGCAGCCTGATCCATCACTATCCTCACAAATTCGGCTCTCGGCCTCGCTCAGTCACCACCCTCACAAGACACTCGGGCAACTCACCATAAATCACAAGGACTCAACCCAAAATATCTTTCATATGTTTGAAAATAGGGTGATAAACAAGAATGAAAAATAAATCGGTATAAATCATGACGGAGATCATGTTTTCTATCAAAAACAATGTTAGAATTGTAGTAACACACCCCTGAGGGTCCAAACAGGTCGGCACAAGGTCCCAAACATGGCATACAACCCAGAATACAATATAAATCTCTAAAATATGGAATAACATATGATTTCAATTCAAATACGCGACTTAATAGTCTCCACGGGACGGACTAAGTGACAATCCCCACCGGTGCACGCCCACATGCTCGTCACCTAGCATGTGCGTCACCTCATTTATCAAAACAATACGAAATACCGGGGTTCATAGCCTCAGGTCTAGATTTACGTTCGTTAGTTACCTCAAACTGGAAGAAAACTACTCTGCTATGCCTTTTCCCCTCGACTCGGCCTCAATGCGCTTCAAATATATTCAAAACAGATTCATATCATCAAAATATTCTAATGGGCAAATCCCACTCGAAAATATCCAATTTACCTCAAAAATCCCGAAATTGGCCAAACCCGACCCCCAGACCCACGTCTTGAATTTCGATAAAAATCACAAAACTAAAATCCTTACGCTCTCAGGAGTTCATGCATACCAAATACATCAAAATCGGACCCCAAAGGGTCTCTCAAATCCCCAATTTGTACTTTCAAATTTCAAGCCCTAATATCCCAAATTTCTCCACTAAAACATGATTAAACAATGGAATAATCGTCATAAACACAAGATACAAGGTCCATGTAGCTTACCTCACTGAATACACTTTATTCCCCCTTGAAATCCCAGCTCAAATCTCCAAAATCCGTCAAAAATCACCTGAAATCAATCCTGAGCCCCTCGGAGCCCCAACCAAAAGTACCAACAAGTCATATACTAATATACCAATGTAGTCGAATCCTCGGAACAATCAAAATAACATCAAAACGCCGAATCAAATCCAAATTCAAGCCTAAAGATTTCTAAACTTCCGAAATTCGCCAACGATGTCGAAACCACCCAAACCACGTCCGAATGACCTGAAAATTTACACACACATCCCAAATGACATTACGGACCTGTTCCAACTTTTGGAATCCCATTCCAACCTCGATAGCTAGTTTTCCACTGCCGACCGGAAATCGCAAAAAACTAATTTTGCCAATTCAAGCCTAATTCTACTCCGGACCTCCGAATGACATTCCGAACACACTCCTAAGTCCCAAATCACCTATTGAAGCTACCCGAGCCACAAAAACCACATTTCGAGATCATTTACCTATAAGTCAACTTCCGGTTGACTTTTCCAACTAAATCACCAACTTAAGAGACTAACTTCTCATTTCTCTCCACATCCATTCCGAACCCGAACCAATCAACCCAACGCAACACAAAAGAGCTGAACTAAACAAGAATGAAGCAGAAATGGGAAAAATAGGGCTAAACTCTCGGAACGACCGGCCGGGTCGTTACATTCTCTTTTATCATGAATTTTAAGTATATTTTTGTTGAAATTTATCATGAAGTAAATAACTCCTGCTTTTTAGGCTGAAGTTTTGGCTAAAAATCATAACAAAAGCGTCGACTGTAGGACAAAAACTTCAGCTTAATTAGTGCTGAAGGTTTTACAAATAAACTAAATAACTTCATCATCTTCTTCTGAAGTTTTAGAAAAAGCTAATAACGACAAAACTAATGAATTCAGGACAAAACTTCAGCTTATTGAGTGCTGGAGTTTTAAAAATGAACTAAATAACTTCAACATCTTCATCTGAAGTTTTAGAAAAAGCTAATGACGACCAAACTTCAACATATTTTTGTATTTTTTTAACTTTATACTTATCTTTTTCGCATTTACTAGCTACTTTTTGTCTTTTATCACCTACTTCATCTTACATTTACATTGATTATTTGAAATTTTTTCAAGCTGAAGTTATTTTTTAACTATAGAAAAACTGTGGGCGGGCTGAAGTAACATTTCTTTTTAGATTTACCACCTACTTGTTTTACCACCTACTTATCTTCTTACATTGAATTTCTCTGAATGTAAAACAGTAAAACAGAATACTAAATTGATTAGGTGCACTCTTTGGCTATACGTTTGTCTCTTTTATCATGAATTTTAAGTATATACATCATGCTAAACTTCAGCATGAAGTAAATAACTTTTTCTTTTTATGCTGAAGTTTTGGTTAAAACTCATAACAAAAGTGTCGACTGTAGGACAAAACCTTCAGCTTATTTAGTGTTGAAGTTATTACAAATGAACTAAATAACTTCAGCATCTTCTTCTGATGTTTTAGAAAAAGCTAATGACGACAAAACTTCAGCATATTTTGGTATTTTTTTAACTTGATACTAATACTAATCTTTTTCGCATTTACTAGATACTTTTTGTCTTTTATCACCTACTCATCTTATATTTACATTGATTATCTGAAAATTTTTGCAAGCTGAAGTTATTTTTTTACTATAGAAAAACCGTGGACAGGCTGAAGTAACATTTCTTTTGGATTTACCACCTACTTATCTTCTTACATTGAATTTCTCTGAATGTAAAACAGTAAAACAGTCCTGAAAAGTTACTTTTATATTTATATATACTAAATTGATTAGGTGAACTCTTTGTCTATATTAACAATCTCTTCACTTGCAAACTTCATAATGATCCATAGACTTCTATCATATTTCTTTAAATTTATATTCATCCTTAGCCTTTTAGCCTTTTTTAAAGAAAGAATGTCTGGTGCAAGCGGAAGTAGGAAGCTTACAATGGATCAAATTATGCAGAAGTGGAAGAGTTTGAAGTCTGATTATAACAGTAACGTACAATGTCTAATCTTATGCATAAGCGGGATCAAATAAAGGCTGATCGGGAATTAATCATACCACAGTTTTTTACCGATGAATCATACAAGAACAGGATTAACCTTGAATGTAGTTGTCAAGGTTATTCAACCTCGTTTGACAAGGTTGTCCAACAGTTTGATTTTTTTAAGTTTCCCACCTGGGACGACTACGCTGCTACAAAACGACCTGAAGAGTCTTCCTTCTCTTATGGATAGAGTAATAGTTGAACAAAGTGTCACGACCCAAGATCCTAACTAGGGTCGTGATGGCGCCTAACAGCGGGGTCAGGCAAGCCGACTCTTAATTTACTAAAGGTTCCTTCTTATTAGATTAAACACTTTAAAATATACTCAGTTTTTAAAAGTTACATGATTTGACAAGGATAATTAGCCAGTTTTAATCAAAACAGTCATGATGAGGAATGAGACAATATGTATATATACATACCCGTAAACCAAAATAACAACTACGTGTGTGCCAGGAACTAGTGTCACAAGTCTTACAAGCATAGTAACAGAATATACAAACATAATATACAATCCCACTGTCTGAAAGGAATAGACGGGAAATAAGCAAAAGAAAACTCCAAGGTGATGCCGAGGATCGTCAGGAGAAGCAGCTCACCGTGAAGTCGGGTCCAACTGAGATCAGAATCGAGCTCCGGCCTGATAACCAGATGCATCAGCCTCAGGACCTGTACAATTAAGTACAGAAGTGCAACATGAGTACATAAACAAATATGCACCCAGTGAGTATCCCGCCTAACCTCGAAGAGGTAGTGACGAGAGGTAGACGTGATACTTACTAGGGTCAACATTTCTAAATAACACGATTTAGTAGGAACTAGGCAGGCATAACAGTCGTAGAATCACAAAGAGATAAATCATCAAGTATAGTTGTATTTATCTTTGCATGTCAAATTTCACTAGCACATAATGTACTAAATTCCCTTATTAACATGAACCAGTTTAGACAATTACAACAAATTCCCAGTAAATCTTACAACACATAATAGGCCGGAAACGTACGGCCGAAACGTCACGAAATATAAATGTGCACTGCCGAGGGTCGAACGACTCGAACCATAGATGCATTTATTACCCCGCTCGCGAATTGAAAATGCGATGCGATTGACATAATAGTAGGGCTATTCCGCTCACGAATCATACATGTGACGCGGTGCTGCATACATACATAAAATTATCAATTTTTTTAGGGAATTAACAAAGAATATTCTTTAAGGAAAGAACCTAAGCAATATATCATGGACCACAACTTGCGAATATTCTCATGCCAAATCAAGGATAATAAGCAACTCAAAATACGTGTAGGAATACATGTAAGGCACATATAATCATGCTTGTGAGTCCTAGAACTACCCAACATAACATAGTAGTAGCTACGCACGGACTTTCGTCACTTCGTGCGTGCGTAGCCCCCGCAAATAAGGACATGCAATTATTATAATCACCTATGGGGACAATCCCCCCTTACAACGTTAGAAAGGAGACTCACCTCGTGTCGAACCTACTCCCCGGACCAAGAACGCGCTCGAAACTCCGGAATCTACACCCGAGGACTCGAAACTAGCCAAATGTTATACAAATTCATCAATTTACGCTCAAAGTATGGAAATTCTCCTACTACTAAGTCAAATTCGCCATTCTTGAAGAAATTCTAAAATCCGACCCCATGGTCCGCATGCTCGGATTCCAATAATTCTCGAAGGAAACACTCACCCATAGCCTAAAGATCATTAGTACACAATTTCTACTTGATTTCATAGCTAATTCACGGGTAAATTCTCAAATTATCGAAAGTCCTAGGTTACTACCCATTCTTGATTTTTCACTAATTAAGCTAGTAATCCATGCATGAAGCTAATATTAGTGTAGAATTTACTTACCTTCAATAAACAGGTCGTTTGCCCCTCTAAAATGGTGGAAATCGCCCTAAGAAAGAAGAAGAAGATAAGGAAAATGACTTAAATTCCGTGTATAAAAACACACTATCTGAATAGTGTTTCCGCACCTGCGAGCAAGGCTGGCACCTGCGGAAATGGACGAGGAGGCCTGGGCCCGCACCTGCAGAGTGGAGACCGCACCTGTGGCTCCGCTCCTGCGGAACTTTGTCCGCACCTGCGAGAATTGGCCTGACCGCTGGGGGTCGCACCTGCTACGCTGGGACCGCAGGAGCGGTCATGCACCTGCGACTGGGCAACCACACCTGCAGTCACACCATAACAGGTGCACCAGCAGCTATTTCACCTGGTTTTTGGACTCGTGTGGTGTCCGGGAGGCACCTGGGTCCAACCGAGCCCCCGTCCAAATCATAATACGGACTCGCTCAAGCCTTTGGAACAACCAAAACAACGCTAAAACTCAAAATCACACCTCAAAACCCCTAGAACCAAACTTAGGAACTTTAAGTTTTCTAGATTTTCGCTAACAACGCGCCGAACTGACCTATACAACTCGGAATGACACCAAATTTTGCAGGCAAGTCATAAATGACATAACGGAACTATTCCCGGTCTCAGAATCCCGTTCGGACCTTGATAACACAAAAACACGTCCCAAACAACAATAGGAACTTAAGGAACTTCTTATTTCAATATAGGGCGCCGAAATGTTCCCGGGTCATCAGAAACCCATTCCGAACATACGCCCAGGTCCGAAATCATCATACGAAGCTACCGAAATTGATGAAACTTGATTTCGAGGTCGTGTACCCAAAATATTGACCGAAGTCAAACTTGGCCTTAAAGGCCAACCTTAAGGAACCAAATGTTCCTATAGCACTCTAAACACCTCCGAATCCCGGACCACCAGTCCCTGCAAGTCATAAATCATAATAAGCCGCTATAGGAAGTTTCATTTAGGGGAATAGGGTCCAATAACACAAAACAACCGGTCGGGTCATTACACAAAGTCAATTGCGTCATGAATTCGACAAGTTGAAGATTGATCTCATTGGACTTTGTGGTCTTTTGCCCGATTTTTCTATAGTTATCTCCGATTCTGATGATGACGAGATATTTTGAAAAATTGATGAGTACTGTTCTGATAATGATGATGATGCTTAGTTTTTGTAATCCTTTTTTTATGTTTTTATTCTGTGCTTTTTTGTTAATGTTTTTTATGATTCTTCTTTTTATTTTGTCAATGTTTTTTTTTATGATGGCCTTGTATTGTTAATGTTTTTTGTTGTTATATAAATGAAAATCTTTGTTATGTTTTTTTGTATAATTTTTTTAAATTATGAAGGCTGAAGTTAGCTTATATAAGTTAGAAACTTGAACCTTTTATGTTGAAGTTATTTAGTTCATTTTCTATAACTTCAGTCTAAAGATGCTTAAGTTTTTGTTTGTACATGTGATACTTTTGTGTGTCTATGTCTGTGTGTGTGTGTGTGTTAAGGATATGTGTTTCACATACAATTTTTTCTCGTTGAAGTCATTGTGTACTTTTTAAAATGCAACCAAACCTGTAAGCCTGCGCAACAAAAATGAGTGGTTTGTAATTCAGAAATATATAAAAGAGTGTAAGAGGTTTTTTTTATTCCTACGAAAATATATCCTACAATAATCAAAGTCTAAATTCAGACCTTATAATCCAATTGAAGAATAGTTAACACAAAGAATTATTGAACGTTGGAGTATTTTTCAGCGTATTTTTTGGAATATGGATGAGGTACTGGAGAAGATAAGCAAGTTGTTCTGTTATGACCAATTTGTTTGCATCGACTGCATTTGGTAGACTTCAATGGTACTGATTCAGTCGCATGGATATGCCTCTTCTTTTGTCTTCTTCCTTGTAAAATCTCTACATCGGGAGGTTTTGTTATCTCAGATTCTACATTGTGGAATATTCCATGATTTTTGATCTCCCACGGTATTCATATGACCTTCATATGTTTTGAACCATGTTTCCTTTGAATACCATTTTGAGCAGTAATCAGATTTTTGTAAATATCTCTTATTAATAACAGCAATTACATGTGGGCAGGGTAATTCATCAAGTTGGAATTCCAAGCAGTCACAAGTTCTCTTCTTTAAGTCCACAATGAATTCGATTCCTTCACTATTTATTCTAAACAACATTGAATCAAGGTTGAACACCTAATAAGGAATAAAAAATTAAGATAAACTATATTAGTGTATTATTGCTTCAAAAAGAAAAAGTATGAAGTTTTTTATATGTAAGCAGTAAATCACTGCAGCAGATATAAAAAGTTGAAGTGATTATGCTAAAGAGAAAACACGCTGAAAGTAAATCCTGAAGTTAATAAATATACTCACAAACATTTTGCAAGCCAAGTCTATCTTCTTAGTCATCTCTTTTTCTGCCCATATTGATACTTTGTGAAAAGTTTTATTTTCTTTTTTTCTCCATTCGTAAAATCACTCTCCCAATTTTTCTTGGATGTAATCTAACATTCTTAAAATAGGTATCTCTCTCGCTTTTAGTAACACGTAGTTCATTGATTCTATAATGTTTGTTGTCAGCATATCATAATGTCGCCGTGGGAACCACGATCGAGCCCATGTTTTTGGAGGCTCTTCCAATATGTAATTGTATGTTTTCTTGTCAACACTTTTGACATTAACTTATTAAAATCTTCATGTTTGTATGACCTTGCAGCGCTTTGAAAAAGATTTATTACCGTGGCTTTTGCATATCTTTGCTTAAAATGTTTATCAAAATGATAGAGGCAGATACCATGGTGAACTTCAAGATAAACTTTTCTAATCCCATTTGCGATCGACTGGTTTCTATCTGATTAGAAAACCAGTTCACGATGGACTTGAATTGCTTTTCTCATTTCCTTGAAGAACCAAATGTATGCCTCATTATTTTCTGAATCTGCTACACCAAAAGATAGAGGAAAGATTTGATTGTTTGCATCCTTTGATACAACAACAAATAGAACGCCGCGATAATTTGACTTTAAAAACATTGCATCTACTGCAATAACAGGTCTACAGTAGCACCAACCAGCTATTGATGCCGCAGGAGCAAAGAACATGTAAGCAAATATGTACAGTGAAACACAAAAAAACAAATCATAAGGTGTAAAGTTTAACTTCAGGCTGATGGTTAGTATTGTTTTGCTTACCGATCCTTCTCATCTCTTTTTATGTTTGTGTACGTTCCTGGGTTTCTATGCACCATCATGTGAGGCATGAAGGAAGAATCTGGTAGTTCTCTTCTGGTGTTCCCCTTATGCAAGCAATGACTTTTTGAATAGCGCACCAGGCCTTGTGATATCCAATGTCAATTCCAAATTTCTTTTTCATTTCATTCTCTACAAAAGCTGGTGTAACAACCCCTATCTTTTTGTCTCGAACATGTTCTAAAATTTGTTCACTTATAAAATTTGATGTAACATGCTTCTGATCTGATTATTTTGCATCAACTGAGCATTCATGGTTGTTATGATATTTTATCACCCTGAAAAGTGTGGAATATTGTATTCCGGTAGAACGTATATTCCAACCACATTTCTCCATGATGCATTTCAGCTCAGATGTCTTTGAACATGATCTAACAATTGTGAATTCAACTTTTTGGTTTATCTCCAAGCTGCAGAAAAATTTAGTGATATTTTGCTTGTTCTCAAAAATTGATCCTACTCTTACTTCCTCAGGCAATGCATCGTGCCTAAGTATTTTACATGGTGGAGATTCTTTCAACTTTCTCCTCACTCTTTTTCTTGATTTCTTCGAAGCACTAGAAGTTTCAAAAATTATTCAATTGTATATGATGTTATCGATATTAATTCCATATTTTCTTCATCTTCGTTGTTGCTTATCACTGCAGAAGGTAACAAAAACTTTGTTGGATTGTGTGTTGGTTATCAATTTGCATTATTAGCCGTCCTTCTTCTTCTTGCTCATTGACAAACTGGTATGAATTTATTGGAGCAACGGGTGACTGATGCAACATTCTATATTCTGAAGCAGCTGTTAAGTTAGGAGGTTGTTGCTCATTGTCTACTTCCACTATTGGCTGCCCTAGTTCATGGTGATAATCAGCAAATTGTTCCGAAGCAGCTATATTGTCAAGAGATTGGTTGAATGTTGCAGATTCTGAAGCACCTATACTGTCAGAAATATTTTGTATTTTTTCGACGACAAAATGGCAATTCTTGTAGGTTGAATCAGTTGTTAGCAAATGTATACAAGTACCGAGTTCTTCATCTGAAGTTACAAGCATACCTTTGATTGTATTTAGTTTGATATCAAACCATACCTTTACTGAATATCTGCTTGAATCAATATTTGTAACTTCACTAATTTTCTTCAGGAAAGAATTGAATGATACTTGTTTATTAAGCAGAACAAGTTTTGTATCATGATCCAAGTATTTGAAATCAACAGTCCACCTCCTATTGAAAGTAATAACAATGCAAATCGAACTCATCCTAGAGAAGCATGTTTAGTGTCATTTATTAGGAAATTGAACAAAAGAATTTAATTATAAAGCTGAAGTTTGAGCAAATATACTAGAGAAAAAAGCTCATCAAAAAGATGATTAATGCAGGACAAAAGTTAAGCACAAACTATATTTAACTTCAGCATGCAGGAGAAAATTACATAGCGCATGAGAAAAACTTCAGCATATTAAGTGCTGAAGTATTAGAAAATGAACTAAAAAACTTCAACATCTTCTGGTGAAGTTTTTGAAAAAGCTCATGACAAAACTAGTGTATCCAGGAGAAAACTTCAGCATATTAAGTGCTGAAGTATTAGCAAATGAACTAAAAAACTTCAGCATCTTCTGCTGAAGTTTTTGAAAAAGCTCATGACAAAACTATTGTATCCAGGAGAAAACTTCAGCATATTTTGGTATGAAGTTTTAGCAAAAAATCATAATAAAATTACACAGTGCAGGAGGATAGCGAGAGCACGACCATTTATAACCGACTTACTTGATAATGCCTCCACCCTTTCTGACCTCTCAGCTCATTTTTCCTGAAATTTTTAAAAATGAACTAAACAACTTCAACATTTATGCTGAAGTTTTTGGAAAATCTAATGACAAAAATATAGGACGCATGACATACCTTCAGCATATTTTAGTGCTGAAGTCTTAGAAAATGAACTAAAGAACTTCAGCTTGTTTAGAATGCAAGACAAATACTTAAGCATTTTTGGTGTGAAGTTTTAGCGAATTATGTAAAAACTCATCTTGTTTAGCAGATAAACCAAAAACTTCAGCATGTTATGCAGTACAAAACTTCAGCATATTTGGATTTTTGGCTTTGGTATTTAAATTAGGTTTAACGTGAAGAATCTTCAGCTTCACTCTATAATTCAACGTGAAACAAATTTAGAATGCAAATTCATTCGTCATTAAAAAGTTCATGTTTCATAGGATAATTAGCCAATTTTTAATCAAAAGCGGTCATGAGAGCCAATATATATACATACCCGTAATCCATAATAACTACCATGTGTGTGCCAGGCACTGAAATCCAAGTAAACACTGGAAGTAAATAAATAATTACTACTTCATCTTCCCCCAAATATCTGTCAAATCAGTATCCATGAATTAAGTAACAATAAATCATGCGCATACGGGATAAGGACAACCGACCTTAGCCATAAGATAATCATATTTGTGCACTACCGAGGGTCGAACGACCCGAACCATAAGTGCACCTTGCCATAGAGTACTCACGTCTATGCACTGCCGAGGATCGAACGGCCCAAACCATAAGTGAGTCTTTGCCATAAAGTAATCATACCTATGCATTGCCGAGGATCGAACGTCCCGTACCATAAGTGCATCTTTCAATCTTCCATGGCGTACGGCCCGCTCCCTTGAGACTGGGGAAAATCACACTCCGCTCGCGGAATGTAAATTGTGAAGCAGTGACATGCACATACAGTATTCCTTATTAATTTACTTTTCAGTGAACAATTCCTTAAAATTTCTCGAATTCCATGATCTCAGGGAAATAAGTTGCATGTAACATTTAATTCATTAAGCATATAGTTCATTTCAAGGAAAACACAAGGCATGATGTGGGCCTAACTACCCGGACATAATAATAATAGCCGCTACATACGGACTCTCATCACTTTGTACGTACGTAGCCCGCACAAATATCACACATAGCATTTAAAACACCTACAGGGACAATTCCCTCTTACGAGATTAGAAAGGAGACTCACCTCGCGTCGCACCTACTCCCCAGGTCAAGAATGCGCCCGAAACTCTGAAATCGTCACCCAAAAGACTCGAAGCTAACCACATGTTACGTAGATATATCAAATTATACTCAAAGCATGAAATTCTCCTATTATTTAGTCAAATTCATCATTCTTGAAGAAATCCCAAAATCCAACCCCGAGCCCGCATGCTCGGATTTCAAAAATTCTTGAAGGAAACACACTCCCATAACTTACGGATCATTAATATATTATTTTTGTATGATTTCATAGCCAATTCACGGGTAATTCTCTAATTCTTGAAAGCCCTAGGTTACTACCCATTTCCTTAATTTTTCACTAATTAGGTAGTTAAATTCAACTAGGAATTCATGCATTAACTAACTTAGAGTAGCATTTACTTACCTCTCAGTGGCTGGGTCGTGGGGCTCTTTTCGAAGCTCTCAAATCGTCTATGGTGGAAGAAAATGGAGTGAAAACGGGATAATCCCGCACTTAAAAGACCTTACTACCTACATGGGTTTCCGCACCTGCGACTCGACGACCGCACCTGCGAGCAATAGCTCGCATCTGCGAAAAATGGGACAAGGGCCTGGGCTCGCACTTGCGGGCTGGAGTCCGCACCTGCGTGAAGGATCCCACACCTGCGAGAACTGGGTAACCCACCTGGGGATCGCACCTGCGAGGCCTGGACCGCAGGAGAGGTTTCGCACCTACAACTGGGCAACCGCACCTGCGTTCACACCAGATCAGGTGCACCAGAACTGCTTCAGCTGGTTTTTGGCCTCGTTTGGTGCCGAGAGGCACCTGGGCCCACCCGAGCCTCCGTCCAAATATACCAACAAGTCCTAAGTAATAATACAGACTCGCTCTAGCCTTCAGAACACCCGCAACAATGCTAAAACTCAAAATCACACCTCAAAACTCCTAGAACCAAACTTAGGAACTTTAAGTTTTCTTGAATTTGCTAACAATGCACCGAACCGACCTATACTACTCAGAATGACACCAAATTTTGCAGGCAAGTCATAAATGAAATAAAGGAACTATTCCCGTTCTCGGAATTCCGTTCGGACCTTAATAACACAAGAACACATCCCAAATCAGAATATGAACTTAAGGAACTCTTATTTCAATATTGTGCGCCGAAATGCTCCCGGGTCATAAGAAACCCATTCCGAACATACGCCGAAGTCTTAAATCATCATACAAAGCTACCAAAACCGTCGAAACTCGATTCCGAGGTCGTTTACTAAAAAATGTTGACCGAAGTCAAACTTGGCCTTAAAGGCCAACCTAAAGGAACCAAGTGTTCAAATATCGCTCTAAACACTTCCGAAACCCGGACCACCCACCCCCGCAAGTCATAAATCACAATAAGCCGCTACAGGAAGTTTTATTTAGGGGAACGGGATCCGATAATGAAAAAGGACCGGTCATGTCGTTACATTCTCCACCTCTTAAAAAAACGTTCGTCCTCGAACGGGTCTAGAATCATACTTGAAGTGATGAATAAGTGTGGATATCTGCTCTGCATGTCCTCCTCGGACTCCCAGGTCGTTTCCTTGTCTGGCTGGCCCCTCCACTGGAACATCACTGCAGAAACTCTCTTGGACCTCAACTGGCGATCCTGTCTATCAATAATAACAATTGGCTCCTCCTCGTAGCCCAACCTCTCATCCAACTGAATAGTGTCGAAATCGACCACGTGAGAGAAGTCGGCGTGGTACCTCCGGAGCATGGATACATGAAAGACCGGATGAGCTTCTAATAAACTAGGAGGTAAGTCTAGCTCATAAGCAACCTCCCCAACTCGTCTCAACACCTCTAAGGGACCTATAAACCTCGGGCTCAGCTTGCCCTTCTTCCTAAACCTCATAATACCCTTCATCGGCGAGACCTTCAAAAGAACATTCTCTCCCTCCATAAATTATACATCATGCACCCTCTGATCTGCGTAACTCTTCTGTCTAGACTGTGCTGTGCGGAGCCTCTCCTGAATCAACTCCACCCTCTCAAAAGCATCCCTCATTAGGTCGGTACCATATAACATAGCCTCGCTAGGCTCAAACCACCCGATAAGGGAACGACATTGCCGACCATACAAAGCCTCAAATAGATCCATCTCGATGTTGGACTGATAACTATTATTGTAAGGAAACTTGGCCAAAGGAAAGAACTGGTCCCACTGACCTCCGTAGTCAATCACTCATGCCCTGAGCATGTTCTCCAATATCTCAGTTGTACGCTCCGACTGGCCATCAGCCTGAGGGTGAAATGCTGTGCTGAGGTCTATCTTAGTGACTAACCCACTGTGCAATGCTCTCCAGAAGTGCGAGGTGAACTGAGGACCTCGATCTGATATAATGGACACCGTGCAACTTGACTATCTCCCGAATGTAGATTTGGGCCAACCTCTCAGAAGTATATGTAGTATCTACAGGAATGAAATGTGCCGATTTGGTCAATCTATCCATAATAACCCAAACCGCGTCAACCTTCCGAAATGTCCAAGGCAACCCAACCACGAAGTCCATAGTGATGGGCTCCCATTTCCACTAAGAAATAGGCATCTGCTGAAGTAGGCCACCTGGCCTCTGGTGCTCATACTTCACTTGCTAGAAATTAAGACACCTAGTGACATACTCCACAATGTCCCTCTTCATCTGCCTCCACCAGTATTGCTGCTTCAAATCATGATACATGTTCGTAGCACCAGGATGAACAGAATACCGAGAACTGGGTGCTTCCTCTAGAATCCTCTCCCTCAGGCCATCAACATTAGGAACACATAAACGGCCCTGAAGTCTCAAAACACCATCCTCACCAATATCAACCTCCTTGACACCACCCCGTACCAATGTCTCCCGAAGCTCTGCTAAGCACGGATCATCGAAGTGCCGGGCCTTAATCTCCCCCAATAACGAAGGCTGAGCAACCACATATGCTCAATATGGACGAGGCTCTGAAAGTTCTAATCTCACCAGGCGATTGCCAAGGACTGAATGTCCAAGGCTAGAGGTCTCTCATCTGCTGTAATATAAGCCAAACTACCCATACTCTCTGCCTTCCTGTGCAAGGCATCTGCTACCACATTTGCCTTGCCGGATAATAAAGAATGGTGATATCATAATCCTTCAATAACTCAAGCCATCTGCACCGCCTCAGATTAAGATCTCTCTGCTTGAACAAGTGCTGCAGGCTGCGGTGGTCTGTATAAACCTCACAGGACACCCCATACAAGTAGTGCATCCAAATCTTAAGAGCATGAACAATCACCGCCAACTCCAAATCGTGCATTGTGTAATTTTTCTCATGAAGAATCATAATCAATAACAATCCCTTCCTGCATCAACACACACCCCAAGCCAACTCGTGAAGTGTCACAATATACTGTGTACATCCCAGAATCGGAAAGCAATACCAGAACTTGTGCTGAAGTCAATGCGGCCTTGAGCTTCTGAAAACTCGCCTCACACTCGTTAGACCATCGAAACGGGGCATTCTTCCAAGTCAATCTAGTCAATGGAGCTGCAATAGAAGAGAACCCCTCCACAAATCGGCGATAATAGCCTGCTAGGCCCAAAAACCTCCTAATCTCTGTAGCTGAAGTAGGACGCGGCCAACTCTGAACTGCCTCGATCTTCTGAGGATCAACCTTGAAACCCTCTCCGGATACCACATGCCCCAAGAATGCTACGGAATCCAACTAGAACTCACACTTGGAGAACTTAGCATATAGCTTCTGTTCCCGCAAAGTCTGGAGCACAACTCTCAAATGCTGCTCGTGCTCCCCTGGCTACGTGAGTAAATCGGGATCCATAAAGGCAATGACAAAGGAATCAATATACGGCCTGAACACCCTATTCATCAAGTCCATGAATGCTGCTGGGGCATTAGTCAAGCCAAAGGACATCACCAGGAACTCATAGTGGCCATATCTCGTACGGAAAGCAGTCTTCGGAACATCCGAGGCCCGATTCTTCAACTGATGGTATCCCGATCTCAAATCAACATTAGAAAACACCCTAGCACCCTGCAACTGGTCAAATAAATCATCGATGCGCGATAAAGGATACTTATTCATAATGGTGACCTTGTTCAACTGGCGGTAATCAATACACATCCGCATGGACCCATCCTTTTTCTTCACGAATAGACTGGAGCACCCCACGGCGATACACTCAGTCTGATGAACCCCTTAGCCAACAACTCCTCAAGCTGCTCCTTCAACTCCTTCAACTCTTTCGGAGCCATACGGTATGGAGGAATAGATATAGGTTGGGTGCCTGGAGCTAAATCAATGCAAGAATCAATATCACGATCCGGAGGCATGCCCGGAAGATCTGAAGGAAATTCATCAGCAAGCTCTCGAACAACTGGCACTGAATCAATCATTGGAGACTCGGCGGTGGTGTCCCGCACATAAGCAAGATAGGCCGAAAAACCCTTCTCGACCATATGTTGATCCTTCATGAATGAAATAACCTAGCTGGCTGCACTAACTGAGACACCTCTCCATTCCAGCCTAGGAGACTCAGGCATGGCTAAAGTAACTCTCTTGGCATGGCAATCTAGCACGACATGATAAGGAGATAGCCAATTCATGCCTAGAATAACCTCAAAATCAACCATGTCGAGCAATAAAAGGTCCGCTCTAGTCTCGAACCCACATAAGGTGATCACACAAGACCGATAGATCTGGTCTACCACCATAGAAACGCCCACAGGAGTGGACACATATATAAGAGAACCCAAGGACTCGCGAGGAGCATCCAGAAAATGAGAAAATAATGCTGAAACATATGAATAGGTGGATCCTGGATCAAATAATACTGAAGCCTCTCTACCACATACTGAGATAATACATGTGATCACGGCGTCCGAGGCCACTGCATCTGATCTGGCCAGAATGGCATAGAATCTAGCTGGAGTACCGAAAGACTGAACTCCACCAGAGTGAACAGGAGCTGCCTGACCTCCCCCTGACTGGCCTCCACCTCTAGGACGACCCCTACCGACCTGTCCTCCACCTCCAGGTGGCCGGACTGCTGGTGCCGGACCCATCGGCTGATAACCCTACTGTACGGCCTTGCCCCGAAACCTGGGACAATGTCTCCTTATATGACCTGGCTCCCCACACTCGTAACAACCCCCAGGTACCATAGTCTGCTACCCCAAAGAAGAACCTTGAATGGACGGAGGGCGATGTGAGCCCTCTGGCATAGCAATAAAGTAGGGGTCGGAGGATCTCGGATGACTGGGATAACCACTAGGTGAACTCTGAATTGCTGGAGGACGGTAGGAACGCTCTGGCATGGCACTGAAATGAGGCCTCGCCGGAACACCTCGGGGAGGTGGTGGAGCTGCTAAATATGAAGGCCTGCTGGACTGACTACTGCTAAACTAACCTCTGCTCCTAGCTGGGGCACCTCTGAAATCTCCGAAGAATCTATCCCTCTTGTCCTGCTGCTCCTGGTCCCTGCTCCTCGATCGATACCCCTCGATTCTGCGAGCAATCTCTACCACGAGCTGATAAGGAGTACCCATCTCCACCTCTCGGGCCATGGTAGCCCTAATACCTGGATGCAACCCAGCAACAAATCTCCGCACCCTCTCTACATCAGTAGGTAGTATCATGAGTGCATGGCGAGACAACTCTGGAAATATGGTCTCATAATCTGTCACTGACATATGTCCCTGCTCTAGCCGCTCAAACTGATACTGCAGCTCTTCCCTCTCAGAGGGTGGGATATATCTATCAAGAAACATCTGCGTGAACTGCTCCCAAGTGACAGGAGGAGAATCTGCTGGCCTGCTGAGAATATAAGACTGCCACCACCTACGAGCTCTGCCCTCCAACTAGAAGGTAGTGAAATCCACTCCATGGGACTCTAGTATCCTCATGTTGTGCAGTATGTCCCTGCACCTGTCCAAAAAATCCTGGGCATCCTCGCCTCGCTCACCCCCGAAGACTGGAGGGTGAAATCGAGTCCATCTATCCAATAACTTCTGCGGATCACCGTCCGCAGCTGGTCTGGGCTCAGGTGCTGCTGCAACAGGCTGGACCCCACCCACGGGCAGTGTACCCGGGGTATGATATAATACTTTTGTCTGGCCTGTAGCCTGGGCAGTAGGGGTCTGGACTCCCCTCCTGCCTGAGAAGCGGCAGGATCTGCTGGAAATAAACCAGCCCGGGACATAGTGTCCATAAATCTCATCATACGGCCCATGACCTCTTGGAAGCCTCGCGCCGTCATGAAGTCTACTGGAGCAGGATCTGCTGGGGGCACCTCGTCCTGCTCCTCTATGATACGGTCCTCTGGTGGTGGAATCGGAATAGCTCTGGGGCACCCTCGTCCCCTACCTCGGGCCGGTGCCCTCCCCCGGCCTCTGCCATGGCCTTGGACAACAGGGGTAGCGGCCCCTCCCGAGTCTAGAACATCAGATGCACGCGTCCTCACAATTGGTAAAGGTTTCCTAACACCCTATAGATGAGATTTAGTAAATCATCGACTGCACGATAGAATAAGAACAAAGAGAGGTTTCCTAACACCCTATAGCCTCATGAAGATAGTGATCTGATACCATGTTGTCACGACCCAAAATCCTAACTTAGGTCGTGATGGCGCCCAACAGCGGGGTCAGGCAAGCCAACACTCAATTTACTAAGGGTTCTTTATTCTTTGATTAAACAATTCAACATATACAAGGTTTTTAAATCTCAAAACATAAATCGACAAGGATAATTAGCCAGTTTTTAATCAAAAGTGGTCATGAAGAGGCATGAGACAATATATATATACAAACCCGTAATCCATAATAACTACCACGTGTGTTCCAGGAACTAGTGTCACAAGTCCTACGAGCATACTAATAGAATATACAAAAGATATAATATACAGTCCCACTGTCTGAAAGAAATAGACGGGAAATAAGAAAAAGAAACTCCATGGTGCTGCCGGAGATCGCTAGGATAAAGCAGCTCACCGTGAAGTCAGGTCCGTCTACAATCAGAATCAAGCTCCGGTCTGACAACCAGATGCACCAGCCTCAGAACCTGTACAATTAAGTACAGAAGTGTAGCATGAGTACATAAATATATATGTACCAAGTGAGTATCCTGCCTAATCTCGAAGAAGTAGTGACGAGAGATCGACTCGACATTCACTAAGGTCCAACAATATAATTTAACAAAATATGATGAAATGTTAGGCATGTAAAGGCAGTGAAGCAGGAAATATATAAGGCACTGAAATCCAAGTAAACATTGGAAGCAAATAAACAATTACTACTTCATCTTCCCCCAAATATCTGTCAAATCAGTATCCATGAATTCAGTAACAATAAATCATGCGCATACGGGATAAGGACAACCGACCTGATCCATAAGATGATCATATTTGTGCACTGCCGAGGGTCGAACGGCCCGAACCATAAGTGCACCTTTCCATAAAGTACTCACGTCTATGCACTGTCGAGGATTGAACGTCCCGAACCATAAATGCATATTTTATATAAAGTAATCATACCTATGAAATACCGAGGATCGAACGGCCCGTACCATAAGTGCATCATTCAATCCGCTGTGGCGTATGGCCCGCTCCCATGAGAGTGGGGGAAATCACACTCCGCTCGCGAATGTAAATTGTGAAGCGGTCACATCCACACACATTATTCCTTTTTAATTTACTTTTTAGTGAACAATTCCTTAAAATTTCTCAAATTCCATGATCTCAGGGAAATAAGCCGCATGTAACATTTAATTCATTAAGCATATAATTAATTTCAAGGAATACACAAGACATGATGTGGGCCTAACTACCCAGACATGATAATAATAGCCTCTACGTACGGACTCTCGTCACTTTGTACGTACTTAGCCCCCACAAATATCACACATAGGATTTAAAACACCTACTGGGACAATTCCGTCTTACGAGATTAGAAAGGAGACTCTCCTCGCGTCGCACCTACTCCCCGGGTCAAGAATGCGCCCGAAACTCCGACCTCGTCACCCAAAGGACTCGAAGCTAACCAAACGTTATGGAAATATATCATATTATACTCAAAGCATGGAATTCTCCTATTATTTAGTTAAATTCATCATTCTTGAAAAAAATCCCAAAATCCAACTCCAGTCCCGCATGCTCGGATTTCAAAAATTCTTGAAGGAAACACTCACCCATAACCTAAGGATCATTAATATATGATTTTTGTATGATTTCATAGCCAATTCATGGGTAATTCTCTAAATTCTCGAAAGCCCTAGGTTACTACCCAATTCCTTTATTTTTCACTAATTGGGTAGTTAAATTCCACTAGGAATTCATGCATTAACTAACTTTAGGGTAGAATTTACTTACCTCTCAGTGGCTGGGTGGTGGAACTCTTTCCCAAGCTCTCAAAATCGTCTATGGTGGAAACATTTTGAGTGAAAATGGGATAATCCGGCACTTAAAAAACTTTGCATCCTATAGGGGTTTCTGTACCTACGACTCGACGACCGCACCTGCGAGCAATAGTTTGTATCTGCGGAAAATGGGACAAGGGTCTGTGCTCCTACCTGCAGGCCGGAGTCCGCACCTGCGTGAAGGAGCCTGCACGTGCGAGAACTGGAAAACCCACCTTGGGGTCACACCTGCAAGGCTTGGACCGCAGGAGCGGTCTTTCACCTGTGACTGGGCAACCGCACCTGCGGTCACACTAGATCAGGTGCACCAGCAACTGCTTCAGCTGGTTTTTCACCTCGTTTGGTTCCATAGAGGCACCTGGGCCCACTCGAGCCCCCGTCCAAATATACCAACAAGTTTCAAATCATAATATAGACTCGCTCGAGCCTTCGAAACACCCGCAACAACGCTTAAACTCAAAATCACACCTCAATACCTCTAGAACCAAACTTAGGAACTTTATGAACTTAAGGAACTCTTATTGAGTCTCGCGGAATTCCGTTCGGACCTCGATAACACAAAACACGTCCCAAACCACAATATGAACTTAAGAAACTCTTATTTCAATATTGGGCACCGGAACGCTCCCGGTTCATCCGAAACCCATTCCGAACAGACGCCCAAGTCTGAAATCATCATACGAAGCTATCAGAATCGTCGAAACTCGATTCCGAGGTCGTTTACTAAAAATGTTGACCGAAGTAAAACATGGCCTTAAAGGCCAACCTGAAGGAACCAAGTGTTCCAATATCTCTCAAAACACTTCCGAAACTCGGACCACCCGCCCCTGTAAGTCATAAATCACAATAAGCTGCTATGGGAAGTTTCATTTAGGGGAACGGGGTCCGATAACGCAAAACAACCAGTCGGGTCGTTACAGAATCGTAAAGTGTTTTGTGCGTGATACATCTTTTATATATTTTGTCAGGGGTAGAATGGTCATATTATTACGGATTTTTTGTCAGCTGGCTACCAAATCAATAATTTTAAAAAATAGGGTACATGTTAAAAAGTGGCTGCTATATAGGGTATGGTTGCAAATCGCCCCAAAATCAATAAATTTCACAGAAAATAGCCCAAGGCTCCACACAAAGTACCTAAAACCTCAATAACAACAACAAAGATAGAAAATTAACTCAGCATAAGTCGACAACTTCTTTAATCCGTATTTTTGATAAATATATTAATATCTCAATTTAAACTTACTTAATTAATTATTAGTAGATGGGGAAATACATAAAATAATTATTTCCAAGAAATATCAAATCAACAAACGCATAGAATTCACATGAAACTCCAAATGAAAATTTAAACCAAATTATCATATAAATACAAACTCGACTATAATGATCCGGACGGTCGTTGAGCGTTAGAGCCCCGATCCTCTAATAACTGCTTTCCCCACGTTTGTTTCTGCTATTGGGACTTGCGGGAGTGATTAGTCATGGAATTCGGAGAGTTTTGGGACACTTTGTCCCTAATTATGAGTTAAGCCTTAGAAATCAGACCATAGTTGGAACTGTGTGAAGACGGGTCCGAAATTGAATTCTGGAGACTCTGTTAGCTCCGTTGAGTGATTTTGGGTTTAGGAGCGCGTCCGGAATGTGTTTTCAAGGTCTGTAGTAGATTAGAGCTTGAATTGGCGAAAGTTTGATTTTTGATATCGGGCTCGGAATGGGATTACGAGAGTATATGTGGGTTCGTAGTGTCATTTGTGACCTGTGTGTCATATTTGAGGTCATTCGGACTAGTTTTGACGTGTTTTGACATCCTTTGTATATTTTGGAAAAATGTTAAGTTATTAGGCTTGAATTCATGTTTAATTCTTGTTTTTAGTGTTATGCGATGTGGTTTGAAGGCTCGACCAAGTTTGAATGAGGTTATATGACTGGTTGATAGGTTTGGTCGAGGTCCAGGGGACCTCGGGTGTGTTTCGGATGCTCAACGGGAAGAATGGGACTTAGACAAAATATGTTGAGGGCTATTCTGGTGTTTTTGTACCTACGGATGTGGAACTGCAGGTGCGGCCCCGCAGAAGCAAAAGAGAGGTCGTAGATGTGGTATGGGGCATGAGGACCAGTGGCCGCAGATGCGGCTCAAGATTCGCAAAAGCGGAACTGCATCTGCGGAGAAGGGAGCACAGGTGCGGATCTTGGGGGATTAATGATTTTCCACAGGTCTGGATCCCCAGTCGCGGAAGCGGGACCGTAAGTGCGGTGTTCACCTCGCAGAAGCGGAAATCGCTGGTCAAAAATATGAAAATTGAGGGTTTGAGTTCACAACTTCTAAAATCGATTTCGAGCTCGGGAATTGGCGATTTTGTGAGGATTTTGTAGAGGAGATCAGTGGGTAACGATTCTTAACCTTACTTCACTTGTATTTCATCAATATATAGTATGTTCTTCAATCTAATCAAGGAATTTGAAGGTAAAAGTTTGGAAATGAGGGAAAAAGTTCCCCAATTGAAAATCCGAGATTTGAGTGAAATTTTGACGTCCGATTTTTATGATTCTTGTTCGAGTGTTCTCGTGAGTGAGCAGGTTCTCATAATTTGTAAATTTTACCCGATTTGGAGGCGTGGGCCCGAGGTACCTTTTGGGCGATTTTCCTAATTTCGCGTCTTAGCTTCGACTTTATTAGTTGAACTAGTTGCTTATAGCTATATTTACGTTAGGCAATTTATTTGAATAGATTCGGGCCATTCGGAGTTGGGTACTCATGGCAAGAGCATGGTTCTAAGTTGATTTGAGTAGTTGAGGTAAGTGACTTGCCTAACCTTGTGTTAGAGACTTTCTCCCTTAGGATACTTGATACTAATTGTTGAGTGGGAGCCGTGTACGGGAGGTGACGAATGCGTACACGGGACGTTAATGCAAAAATCTCATTTTTCCCTTCTTAAAACATAAATTCTTTCTCTTCTTTGAACTTGCTCTAATATGATATATTGTTTAGCTTAGATTAGGAAAGCATGCTTACGTGTTAAAATGCCTACTTGATCTTCTGTGAACCATGCTTATTTAAGCCCTTATTTTCCTTATCTGTGATTAGTATAAACTGTGTCGATTCGATGTTATGCTTGACATTCATCATGCATAGCATATTTAAATTGGGACTACAGACGTATTCAGGGATCCCCTGTACTGCATATTTATTTTGGGATTACGGACGTATTCCGGGAGATCCCCCTGTACTGCATATTTATTTTGGGACTACGGACGTATTCCGGGAGATCCCCTTGTACTGAACAATCATTTGGAACTACGAGACGATATCCCGGGAGATTCCACCTTGTGATACATTGTGTTGAGTCGAGGACTCTCTTTACTGTAAAACTTTATATTATTTTCTTAAACTCCTTACTGTAGACATTACCTATATTTTGTTCTATTTTTTTAAAATTCATTTATATCGAAATCCAGTAGAGCCTTAACCTGACCTCATCACTACATGACTGGGGTTAGGCTTGGCACTTACTGGGTACCAAATGTGGTGTACTCATGCCCTTTCCTGCACATGTTTTTGTGTGCAGATCCAGGTACGAGCTATCAGCCTCGTGGTTAGTCGTTGCTGCTGATTCTAGGAGATTGCAAAGTAATTCTGCCGCGTCCACAGAATCCTCCGAGTCCCCTTATATTCTATCATTTATAGTTATTCCTATTTATTCTCCAGACTTGTTTAAAGCTATAGTAGTGTTAGCAGCTTGCCTAACCTTGTGTTAGAGACTTTCTCCCTTGGATACTTGATACTAATTGTTGTATGGGAGCCGTGTACGGGAGGTGACGAGTGCGTACACGGGACGTTAATGCAAAAATCTCATTTTTCCCTTCCTAAAACATAAATTATTTCTCTTCTTCGAACTTGCTCTAATATGATATATTGTTTAGCTTAGATTCGGAAAGCATGCTTACGTGTTAAAATGCCTACTTGATCTTCTGTGAACCATGCTTAGTTAAGCCCTTATTTTCCTTATCTGTGATTCGTATAAACTGTGTCAATTCGATGTTATGCTTGTCATTCATCATCCATAGCATATTTAAATTGGGACTACGGACGTTTTCCGGGATCCCCTGTACTGCATATTTATTTTGGGATTACGGACGTATTCCGGGAGATCCCCCTGTACTACATATTTATTTTGGGACTACGGGCGTATTCCAGGAGATCCCCTTATACTGAATAATCATTTGGAACTACGGGACGATATCCCGGGAGATTCCACCTTGTGATACATTGTGTTGAGCTGATGACTCTCTTTACTGTAAAACTTTATATTATTTCTTAATCTCCTTACTGTAGACATTACCCATACTTTGTACTGTTTTATTAAAATTCATTTATGTAGAAATCCAGTAGAGCCTTAACCTGACCTCGTCACTACATGACTGGGGTTAGGCTTGGCACTTACTGGGTACCTAATGTGGTGTACTCATGCCCTTTCCTGCACATGTTTTTGTGTGCAGATCCAGGTACGAGCTACCAGCCTCGTGGTTAGTCCTTGCTGCTGATTCTAGGAGATTGCAAAGTAATTCTACCGCGTCCACAGAATCCTCCGAGTCCCCTTATATTCTCTCATTTATAGTTATTCCTATTTATTCTCCAGACTTGTTTAAAGCTACAGTAGTGTTAGCAGCTTGTTACTATTTGTGACATTCCGTGTCATTGGGAAATGTATTCTTGTATGAGCTGAGCGGCCAGTATGTTATTTATATCATTGCCCTTATTTCCTTTATTTCTTGTGTTTTACTTCAATTTTTCCCTTAACAGTAGGCTTACCTAGTCATATAGACTAGGTGCCGTCACGATACCTTTCGTAGGGTAAATCAGGTCGTGACAAGTTGGTATCAAAGCGTCTAGGTTCATAGGAGTCACAAGTGACAAGCCGGTTTATTAGAGTCTCACGGAATTCTGTTCGGACTTCGATAACACAAAAACACGTCCCAAACCACAATATGAACTTAAGGAACTCTTATTCAGGGCATTGAAACGCTCTCGGGTCATCCAAAAACCATTCCGAACATACGCCCAAGTCCGAAATCATCATACGAAGCTATCGGAACCGTCAAACTCGATTCCGAGTTCGTCTACTAAAAATGTTGACCGAAATCAAACTTGGCCTTAAAGGCCAACCTGAAGGAACCAAGTGTTCCCTATCGCTCTAAACACTTCTGAAACCTGGACCACCCGCCCCCCAAGTCATAAATCACAATAAGCCACTATGGGAAGTTTCCTTTATTTCTTGTGTTTCACTTTAATTTTTCCCTTAATAGTAGGCTTACCTAGTCATAGAGACTAGGTGTCGTCACGATACCATTCATAGGGTAAATCAGGTCGTGACAAGTTGGTATCAGAGCGTCTAGGTTCATAGGAGTCACAAGTCACAAGCCGGTTTATTAGAGTCTCACGGAATTCCGTTCGGACCTCGATAACACAAAAACACGTCCCAAACAACATGAACTTAAGGATCTCTTATTTCAATATTGGGCGCCGAAACTCTCCCGGGTCATCCGAAACACATTCCGAACATACGCCCAAGTCCGAAATCATCATACGAAGCTATCAGAACTGTCGAAACTCGATACCGAGGTCGTTTACTAAAAATGTTGACCAAAGTCAAACTTGGCCTTAAAGGTCAACCTGAAGGAACCAAGTGTTCCAATATCGCTCTAAACACTTCCGAAACCTGGACCACCCGCCCCCGCAAGTCATAAATCACAATAAGCTGCTATGGGAAGTTTCATTTAGGGGAACGGGGTCTGATAACGCAAAACAACCGGTCGGGTCTTTACAAAATCGTAGTGTGTTTTGTGCATGATGCATCTTTTATATATTTTGTCAGGGGTAGAATGGTCATATTATTACGGATTTTTTGTCAGCTGGCTACTAAATCAATAATTTTGAAAAATAGGGTACAAGTTAAAAAGTGGCTGCTATATAGGGTATGGCTGCAAATCGCCCCAAAATCAATTAATTTCACAGAAAATAGCCCAAGGCTCCATACAAAGTACATAAAACCTTGATAATAACAACAAAGATAGAAAATTAACTCAGCATAAGATGACACCTTCTTTAATCCGTATTTTTGATAAATATATTAATATCTCAATTTAAACTTACTTGCTTAATTATTTGTAGATGGGGAAATCCATAATATAATTATTTCAAAGAAATATCAAATCAACAAACACACAGAATTCACATGAAACTCCAAATAAAAATTTAAACCAAATTATCATATAAATACCAACTCGACTATAATGACCTAGACTGTCGTTGAGAGTTAGATCCCCGATCCTCTAATAACTTCTTTCCCCACGTTTGTTTCTGCTATTGGGACTTGTCGGAGTGATTAGTCATGGAATTCTGAGAGTTTTGGGACACTTTGTCCTTAATTATGAGTTAAGCCTTAGAAATCAAACCATAGTCAAAATTATGTGAATACGGGTCCGGAATGGAATTCTGGAGACTCCGTTAGCTCCGTTGAGTGATTTTCGGTTTAGGAGCGCGTCCGGAATGTGTTTTCAAGGTCTGTAGTAGATTTAGGCTTGAATTGGCGAAAGTTAGATTTTCGGCGATTTCGGTCGAAAGGTGAAATTTCTATATCGGGCTCGGAATGGGATTACGAGAGTAGATGTAGGTTTGTAGTGTCATTTGTGACTTGTGTGTCAAATTTGAGGTCATTCGGACTAGTTTTGACGTGTTTCGACATCCTTTGTAGATTTTGGAAAAATGTTAAGTTATTAGGCTTGAATTCATGTTTAATTCTTGTATTTGGTGTTGTGATGTGGTTTGAAGGATCGACCAAGTTTGAATGAGGTTATATGACAGATGTATTCCGGGAGATCCCCTTGTACTGCATAATCATTTGGAACTACGGGACGATATCCCGGGATATTCCACCTTATGATACATTGTGTTGAGCCGAGGACTCTCTTTACTGTAAAACATTATATTATTTTCTTAAACTACTTATTGTAGACATTACCTATATTTTGTACTATTTTTTTAAAATTCATTTATATAGAAATCTAGTAGAGCCTTAACCTGACCTCGTCACTACATGACTGGGGTTAGGTTTGGCACTTACTGGGTACCAAATGTGGTGTACTCATGCCCTTTCCTCCACATGTTTTCGTGTGCAGATCCAGGTACGAGCTATCAGCCTTGTGGTTAGTCGTTGCTGCTGATTCTAGGAGATTGCAAGGTAATTTTGCCGCGTCCGCAGAATCCTCCGAGTCCCCTTCTATTCTATCATTTAGAGTTGTTCCTGTGTATTTTCCAGACTTGTTTAAAGCTATAATAGTGTTAGCAGCTTGTTACTATTTGTGACATTTCGGGTCATTGGGAAATGTATTCTTGTATGAGCTGAGTACCAGTATGTTATTTATATCATTGCCCTTATTTCCTTTATTTCTTGTGTTTTACTTCTATTTTTCCCTTAACAGTAGGCTTACCTAGTCATAAAGACTAGGTGCCATCACGATACCTTTCATAGGGTTAATCAGGTCGTGACAAGTTTGTATCAGAGCATCTAGGTTCATAGGAGTCACAAGTCACAAGCCGGTTTATTAGAGTCTCGCGGATCAGTGCGGAGATGTCCGTGCTTATCTTCGAGAGGCTATGTAATTGTTAAGAACAATCATATTTCTTTGATTTTCTCGTTGTGCGAGTTATCAACATCAAAATTCTAAAATTCTATTCTATTCTTTCCGACAGATGGTGAGGACTCGTACTGGGAGGACGGATGATCAGGCACCCGAGCCCCTAGTCAGAGCCGCCAGAGGCAGGGGAGGGGGTAGGTGACGAGCACGCGGTGCAGCCCGAGCATCTACGAGAGCTGCAGCGGAGGAGCCCCCAGCAGGTCCAGCTAGAGGGCCGGCACCGGAGATTCTTGTTGCTTCTCCAGCCTTCCAGGAGACTTTAGCTCAGTTCATGAGCTTGTTCAGCACTCTAGCTCAGGCTGGAATAGTTTCGATAGATCCCGCTACATCTCAGGCGGGGGAGGGGCACAGACTCCCGCAGCCCGCACTTCTGGGCAGAGGGGCCAAGTATATCAGGCCCCGGAGTATATTCCTATGCCCCCAGTGGCTCCGGTTCAGCATGAGACCAGAGTAGCTGCTTCTGAGGTTGAGCAGCTCAGACTTGAGAGGTAAAAGAAGTACCACTCACCTACTTTGAGCGGACTATCTTCAAAGGATGCTCTAGGTTTCTCAAGGAGTGTCATCGTATTCTCTACACTATGGGCATTGTGGAGACTAGTGGGATTTCTTTCATAGCTTTTCAGTTGAGGGGAGCGACATATTAGTGGTGGCGTGCCTATGAGCTGAGTGGTCTAGATGAGGCAGCCTCACTCACTTGGACCCAATTTTTAGGGATGTTTCTGCGAGATTATGTCCCTCAGAGTCTCAGGGATGCTTGGCGTGCGGAGTACAAGCAGTTGCGCCAGGGTACTATGATTGTTTCATAGTATGCAGTCCATTTCAGTGAGTTAGCTCGTCATGCACCGGCTTTGGTTGCCACAGTCAGAGAGAGGGTCCATCGCTTCATTGAGGGACTCCACCCCAGTATTCATACCAGTATGGCAAGAGAGCTGGAGATGGATATCACTTATCAATAAGCAATGAGTATTGCCGGGAGAGTAGAGGGCATGTTTTTCCGGGACCGAGAGGAGAGAGAGGCCAAGAGGTCTCGAGAGACTGGCCATTATCCAGGAGCTCGTTCACCAGCAGCATGCCATGGTAGGGGTATTGTGAGCCGCCCTGTTCATTCATCTCTTCCAGCAGCCAGCGATATTCCAGCTCCTCCTACACATCAGAAGCCTTATTATGCACTGCCAGTAACCAGTATGCCTCTAGTTCGAGGTGTTATTACCGGCCAGCCCAGCAAGCCAGCTCCTATTCAGCCTCAGTCACAGTGTCCTATGAGAGGTTGTTTTGATTGTAGTGACACTCGTCACATGCTTAGAGATTGCCCCAAATCTAGGAGGGGTGCGCCTTCATAGACTTATCAGCTTCTACGTGCTCCACCGAGTCCTCCGTCCATTCTTACAACCCCAGCTGCCACTCTAGATCCTCAGCCAACTCGAGGTGGAGGTCGGGGAGGTAGAGGTCGCTCTAGAGGGGGATGCCAGGCCAGGTACTACGCCCTTCCAGCCCGTTTCGAGGTTGTTGCTTCAGATTCAGTCATCACAAGTATTGTCCCTGTCTGTGATAGGGATGCCTCAGTATTATTTGACCCAGGCTCTACGTATTCATATGTGTCCTCTTATTTTGCTCCACAATTGGGAATATTTAGGGATTCTTTGAGTTACCCTGTTTTTGCTCCACATAGGGCTGATTTGTTGTTACTCAGCATGGTAGATTTCGATGTTATCTTGAGCATGGACTGTTTGTCACCCCACTATGCCATTCTTGATTACCATGATAAGATCGTGACGCTGGCTATGCCAGGATTGTCGAGATTAGAGTGGAGAGGTACCTTAGAGGATACTCCCCGCAGGGTCATTTATTTCTTATTGATCAGTGGATGGTTGGGAAGGGGTGTGATGCGTATTTGGCCTATGTGAGAGATATCAGTGTTGATACCCCTTCAGTTGAGTCAGTCCTAGTAGTGAGTGACTTCCCTGATGTATTTCCAGCTGATCTTCCGAGTATGCCACCCGATAGAGATATTGATTTCGGCATTGCTTTGTTGCCGGGCAATCAGCCCATCTCTATTCCTCATTACCGTTTGGCTCTTCCTGAGTTGAAGGAGTTGAAGGAGACGTTGCACGAGTTGCTTGATAAGGGTTTCATCAGGCCCAGTGTATCACCTTGGGGTGCTCCGGTATTATTTGAGAAGAAAAAGGATGGCTCTATGCGTATGTGTATTGATTATCGGCAGCTGAACAAGGTTACAGTTAAGAACATGTATCCTTTGCCTCGCATTGATGATTTATTCGATCAGTTACAGGGTTCCCGGGTATTTTCCAAGATTGGCTTGCGATCTGGCTATTATCAGTTGAAGATTCGGGAGCCGGACATCCCGAAGACTGCCTTCAGGGCCAGATATGGTTACTATGAGTTTCTTGTCATGTCATTTGGGCTGACCAAGCCCCAACAACTTTTATGCATTTGATGCACACTGTGTTCCGACCTTATCTTGATTCCTTTGTCATTGTGTTTATTGACGACATCCTGGTATATTCTCGATTCCGGGAAGATCATGAGCAGCACTTGAGGACCGTGCTTCAGACTTTAAGGGAGAAAAAATTGTATGCAAAATTCTCTAAGTGTGAGTTCTGGCTTGATTCGGTGGCATTCTTGGGCAACATAGTGTCTTGTGATGGGATCAAAGTAGATCTGAAGAAGGTGGAGGCGGTGCAGAGTTGGCCTAGACCGTCATCATCTATTAAGATCCGTAGTTTCCTTGGTTTAGTCTTGCATACAGGTTCGGGGTCCTACACTGTCTATTGTGATGCCTCAAGGATTGGCCTTGGAGCAGTATTGATGCAGGACGGTAGGTTGATTTCCTATGCGTCCAGGTAGTTGAAGGTGCATAAGAAGAATTATCCGGTTCATGACCTCGAGTTAGAAGCTATTGCTCACGCCCTAAAGATCTGGTGTCATTATACAGTGTTCCTTGTGAGATTTACACTGATCACCGGAGTTTACAACACTTGGTCAGGCAGAAGGACATTAACCTACGTTAGTGGAGGTGGTTGGAGCTACTGAAGGACTATGATATCACTATATTATACCACCCGGGGAAGGCCAATGTAGTGGCCGACACCTTGAGTCGCCGGGCAGAGAGTTTGGGGAGCTTGGCATATCTTCCAGCAGCTGAGAGGCCTTTAGCTTTGGATGTTCAGTCTTTAGCCAACCAGTTCGTGAGGTTGGACCTTTCAGAGCCTAGCCAGGTATTAGCTTGTGTAGTTACTCGGTCTTCTCTTTATGACCGCAATAGAGAGCGATAGTATGATGACCTTCTTCAGGACAAGGTCCGCCGAGGTGATGCCAGATATATGACTATAGATGATGATGGCGTGATGAGGATGCATGGTCGGATCTGTGTGCGCAATGTAGATGGGCTTCGGGAGATGATTCTTGAGGAGGCTCACAGCTCGTGGTACTCCATTCATCCGGGTGCCGCAAAGATGTACCAAGATTTGAGACAACACTATTGGTGGATAAGGATGAAGAGAGATATAATGGGGTTTGTGGCCAAGTGTCTCAACTATCAGCAAGTCAAATATGAGCAGCGGAGGCCGGGTGGATTAATTCAAAGGTTAGATATCCCCGAGTGGAAATGGGAAGACCATGGACTTTGTAGTTGGACTTCCACAGACTTTGAGAAAGTTCGATGCAATTTGGTTGATCGTGGATCGGCTGATCAAGTCAGCTCATTTAATTCCGGTACTGACCACTTACTCTTCAGAGAGATTAGTTGAGATTTATATCAGAGAAATCGTTCGTCTTCACAGTATTCCAGTATCTATCATCTCAGACAGAGGTACTCAGTTTACATCATGGTTCTGAAGAGCCGTATAGCAGGAGTTGGTCGCTAGGGTGGAGCTGAGCACAACTTTTCACCCTCAGACGGACGGCCAGTCCGAGCGCATGATTAAGATCCCTGAGGATATGCTTCGCGCCTATGTGATGGAGTTCGGAGGGTCATGGGACCAGTTCTTTCCACTCGCAGAGTTTGCCTACAAAAACAGTTACCATTCCAGCATTTAGATGGCAGCGTATGAGGCTTTGTACGGTAGGCGGTGCCGGTCCCCAGTGGGTTGGTTTGAGCCGGGCGAGGCCCGATTATTGGGTACAGATTTTGTCTAGGATGCCCTGGAAAAGGTGAAGGTGATTCAGGAGACTCTTCGCGTAGCCCAGTCCAAGAAGTGGAGTTATACGGTCCGAAAGGTTCGCGATTTAGCATTTATGACTGGTGATCGAGTTTTGCTTCGGGTATCGCCTATAAAGGGTGTCATGAGATTCAGAAATAAGGGCAAGCTGAGCTTGAGGTTCCTTGGCCCATTTGAGATATTGCAGCGCGTTGGGGAGGTTGCTTATGAGCTTGCCTTGCCTCCCAGACTAGCAGGAGTTCATTCGGTATTCCACATTTCTAAGCTATGGAAGTATCACGCTGATCCGGCTCATGTATTTCATTTTAGCTCAGTCCAGTTGGACAAGGATCTATCTTATGTTGAGGAGCCAGTAGCCATTTTGGATATGCAAGTTAGAAAACTCAGGTCCAAGAATATTGCATCAGTAAAGGTCCAGTGGAGAGGTCAGCCGGTCGAGGAGGCGACTTCGGAGACTAAGCAGGATATGCGCAGCCAGTACCCTCATCTTTTCACAGCTTCAGGTATGTCTTTATACTCATTCGAGGACGGACGGTTATTTTAAAAAGGGGGAGGATGTAACGACCCGGCCAGTCGTTTTCAGACTTAGAGCCCTGATCCCCTAATAACTGTTTTCCCCATGTTTGTTTCTGCTATTGGGACTTGCCACAGTGATTAGTCATGGAATTCTGAGAGTTTTGGAACACTTAGTCTCTAATTATAAGTTAAGCCTTAGAAATCAGACCGTAGTCGGAACTTTGTGAAGACGGGCTGGGGATGGAATTTCGGAGACTTCATTAGCTCTGTTGAGTGATTTTGGGGTTAAGAGCGCGTCCAGAATGTCTTTTCGAGGTTTGTAGTAGATTTAGGCTTGAATTGGCGAAAGTTAGATTTTCGGCGATTTTGGCTGATAGGTGAAATTTTGATATCGGGCTCGGAATGGGATTATGGGAGTGGTTGTAGGTTCGTACTGTCATTTGTCACCTGTGTGTCAAATTTGAGGTCATTCGGACTAGTTTTGAAGTGTTTCGACATCGTTTGTAAATTTTGGAAAAATGCTAAATTCTTAGGCTTGATCTCATGTTTAATTCTTGTATTTGGTGTTATTTGATGTGGTTTGAAGGCTCGAACAAGTTCAAATTAGGTTATAGGACTGGTTGGTAGGTTTGGTCGAGGTCCAGGGGACCTCGGGTGTGTTTCGGATGCTTAATGGGAAGAAAATGGGACTTAGGCAAAATCTGTTCTGGTGTTTTCGAACCTGCGGATGTGGGACCACAGGTGCGGCCTCGCAGAAGAGAAAGAGAGGTCACAAGTGCGGTCTGGGGCATGAGGACCAGTGGTCGCAGACGCGGCTCAAGAACCACAGAAGTGGTACCGCATCTGCGGACAAGGGAACGCAGGCGCGAATCTTGGGGGATTAATGATTTTTCGTAGGTGCGGATCACCAGCCGCAGAAGCGGGACCGTAGGTGCGGTGATCCCCTCGCAGAAGCAGAAATCGCTGGTCAGAAATATGAAAAATCGAGGGTTTGAGTTCATAACTTCTAAAATCGATTTGGAGCTTGGGAATTGGCGATTTTGCAAGGATTTTGAAGAGGAGACCAGTGGGTAACGATTCTTAACCCTATTTCACTTGTATTTCATCAATCTATAGTAAGTTTTTCAATCTAATCAAGGAATTTGAGGGTAAAAGTTTTGAAATAGGGGAAAAAGTTCCCCATATGAAAATTCAAGATTTGAGAGAGATTTTGGCGTCGGATTTTGATGATTTTTGTTTGAGTATTCTCATTGGTGAGCGGGTGCTCATAATTTGTAAATTTTACCCGATTTCGAGGCATGGGCCTGGGGTACTTTTTGGGTGATTTTCCAAATTTCGCGTCTTAGCTTTGAATTTCTTAGTTGAACTAGTTGCTTATAGCTATATTTACATTATGCAATTTATTTGAATAGATTCGGGTCATTCGGAGTGGGGTACTCGTGGCAAGAGTGTGGTTCCAAGTTGATTTGAGCGGTTGAGGTAAGTGGCTTTCCTAACCTTGTGTTTGGGACTTTCCCCCTTAGGATATTTGATACTAATTGTTGTGTGGGGGCCGTGAACGAGAGGTGACGAGTACGACACGGGCCGTTATTGAAAAAATCTCATTTTTCCCTTCCTAAAACATAAATTGTTTCTCTTCTATGAACTTGCTCTAATCTGATATATTGTTTCGCTTAGATTAGGAAAGCATGTTTACGTGTTAAAATGCCTACTTGATCTTCTGTGCGCCATGCTTAGTTAAGACCTTAGTTTCCTTATTTGTGATTAGTATAAACTGTGTCAATTCGATGTTATGCTTGTCATTCATCCTGCATAGCATATTTAAATTAGGACTACGGACGTATTCCGGGAGATCCCCCTATAATTCATATTTATTTTGGGACTACAGACGCATTTCGGGAGATCCTCCTGTACTGCATATTCATTTTGGGACTACGGACGTATTCCGGGAGATCCCCCTGTACTGCATATTTATTTTCGGACTACGGACGTATTCCGGGAGTCCCCCTGTACTGCATAATTATTTGGAATTACGGGAGGATATCCCGGGATATTCCACCTTGTGATACATTGTGTTGAGCCGAGGACTCTCTTTACTGTAAAACATTATATTATTTTCTTAAACTACTTACTATAGACATTACCTATATTTTGTACTATTTTTTTAAAATTCATTTATATAGAAATCCAGTAGAGCCTTAACCTGACCTCGTCACTACATGACTGGGCTTAGGCTTGCCACTTACTGGGTACCAAATGTGGTGTACTCATGCCCTTTCCTGCACATGTTTTCGTGTGTAGATCCAGGTACGAGCTATTAGCCTTGTGGTTAGTCGTTGCTGCTGATTCTAGGAGACTGCAAGGTAATTCTTCCGCGTCCGCAGAATCCTCTGAGTCCCGTTCTATTCTATCGTTTAGAGTTGTTCCTATGTATTTTCCAGACTTGTTTAGAGCTACAGTAGTGTTAGTAGCTTGTGACTATTTGTGACATTCCGGGTCATTGGGAAATGTTTTCTTGTATGAGTCGAGCGGCCAGTATGTTATCTATATCATTTCCCTTATTTCCTTTATTTCTTATGTTTTACTTCAATTTTTCCCTTAACGTTAGGTTTACCTAGTCGTAGAGACTAGGTGCCATCATGATATATTTCGGAGGGTAAATTAGGTCGTGACATCGACAAACAAAGAAATAAGGCATGACAAATCAAGGATTTACTATGTTCCAACATTTTTTTCACTTTAATACATTAGGGTGTCTATAAATTTTAACCGATATAATTTGCACATATAAACCAAGTATGTTCTCATCAGCTCGCCTACATGGTTTTCATTCACACAATTTTCACATAAGACTCAATGCCTAAGGGGTAATTCCTCCACTCAAGGTTAGGCAAGATACTTACCTTAAATCACGCTATCTCAATCCAATAGTAGACCTTTTCCTCAATTATCCAACTCCAAATGATTCGAATCTAGCCAAAAATAATTCAATACAGTCAACACAAATTATAGGAATCAATCCCATATGAAAATACTAACTTTTCCCATAAAATCTGAAATTAACTCAAAAATTGCCCGTGGGGCCCACGTCTCGAAATCTGACAAAAGCTACGAAATATGAATGTTCATTCAACCACGAGTCTAACCATACCAAAATTACTAATGTAACAACCCGACCGATCTTTTTGAGCTCTAGCGCGTTGTTCGGCAGTTTGAGGCCAGGAGCAGCTTCACTTCAGGTATTAAGACTTGTACGTGTGGTCGGAATTGAATTTCGGGAAGCTCAGAGTTGGTTTAGAGAGAAAGATACTCATTTCAGAAGCTCTGAGATGGAAACATTGACTAAGGTTGGATTTTTGAGTAAATGACCTCGGAATCAGGATTTGAAGGTTCCAGCAGATTCATATGATGATTTCGGGCTTGGCCATATGTTCGGATCGGGTTTTGGATGACCTTGGAGCGTTTCGGCGTCTATCATGGAAGTTGGCATTTTGGAAGAAATTCATAAATTTGGGTTGAGGTGCATTTTTCAATGTTATCGATGTCCGTTTGGGATTTCGAGTTTGAGAATAGCTCTGTATGGTGATGCTGGTATTGGGAGCGCGTCCGGATATGAATTTGAAGATCCATAGGTCATTTTGGAGTCATTTGGCTAAAGTTAGAAATTTGAAGGTTTTTGAGAAGGTTGACCGGAAGTGGACTTCTTGATATTAGGGTCGGATTCTGATTCCGAAAGTTGCAGTAGGTCCTTAATATCATTTATGACTCGTGTGAAAACTTTGAAGTCATTCTGGATTGATTTGATATGTTTCGGCGCAAAATGAAGTTGAAAGATTTGAAAACTCATAATTTTATTCGATGCGCGATTCATAATTTCAGCGTTGTTTGACATGGTTTGAAGTCTCGACTAAGTTCGTATTATATTTTTGGACATGTTGGTATAATTGTTTAAGGTTCCGAGGGCCACAGATGGATTTCGTAAGGTTAACGGAATGGATTTCGGACGAAAAAAGCTGCTGGAATTTTCTGCTGCAAAAGCTATTTTGGACAGTAGCTGGTGCATCATAGAGCTGACTTTAGAAGCTTACATGTCGCAATATATAAGGAATCTGAAAATTTTCAAAACAGAAAAGTTGTAGCCCTTTGATTCTAGTTTATATAAAGCTAAACCATTCATCATTTGGACATTTGTACAGAAAGTTATAATCGACTGAATGAAGACTGATAAAGCAGTTTCGCCAGATATTTCTGATGCGTGGAGCCGGCTTTGGAAGCTTATATCTCGAAATATATAAGGATTTATATGGTGGAAAACCTATCAAATGAAATATATTTGAGTCTAGTTTCTAACTCTTCAAACCGTTTGTCATTTGGATATTTCTACAAGGAGTTATGGACGTTTTAATAAAAGGTGTCCAGCAAGGGAAAGCTTGTAATACGAGGTACAACCTGCACATCGCAAGGTACAACTCCATGAAGAACCTATGCCTATATAAGGCAGTCACGGGCAACATCCATTTTTGAGGATTTCTTGGGCTAGGAATTGGTTCTTTCATGGTGGATTCTTCCTTGGGGACTACTTAACAATACAAGGTGATTTTTATTGGATATTTTAAGTTAATAACATCCTATTAACACTAGTATTAACATCATTCAATCTTTGAAATCCCTAAAAATCTTTCAAGTTGTTAAAGAACACCAAACTTCCCAAACATTGGATTTTTAGGAAAAAGCTTCAGGAAGGCAATACTAATGCTTCAAGCTCATTTCTTATGAGTCGGTGAGAGTAATTCTAGTATTTGTTTCAAGTTGTTATGGTTGGATAATTGATTGCATAAACTCTAGTTCATGGCATGAATAGTGTTCTTGAGAAAATGATGGAGTGATAAATAGTGTTTCTAGAAATGAAATTAAAGGATGCAATGAACCTATGGAATCATTTTCTAGCTTAGTTGGAAGTGTTCAACTAAGTAATCACCAAATTTAATATTTTGGAAATGTTGGTTAAGGAAGACGATGAATAGTAATTTGGTGGTGTTGAAGAATTAATGTACTATCATTGATGACTTCAAATGAGTACTAAATGATAAGAGTGGAGTTCAATGTGCTAGTAAGTGAACCTATTAGATGATTTGAGCTATATGTCACGTCCTTAGTTGTTAACTAAGTACACGTGCGGCACTTTAAAATTCGCTCACGATCTTGCACAACTTGCTCACGTTCTTACTATGCCAAGTCAGCCTTACTACACTCAAGATCGCTAAGAGAATGGTAGAAAGAACACAAGAAAATTATTAAAGGAATCTTTGTATTTGACAGAGCTTGAATTGTTTTCTTTTTGATGAATTACAAATGGATGGCCCCCTTTATATACTAGTCTCCTAGGGGCTAAAGTGTAAAAATTAATGGTTACACAAGTCCCTAATATTTATAAATAAGTACACCCTCTAGAATTTTTTACAAGCCTAGAAGATTCTAAGGACTTCCCTAGCAATACCATAAGGATCTAGGGTCTTCCAAAGGAAATGTCCATACTTCTCTAGAATCTTCTCACAAATACTAGACTTCCTCTTATGTAAGCTTCCATATGGCATTAATATATGCAAATGATGCCTACGTGGCATGATGACAAGGCGAGTCATCACACTCTCCCCCACCTAATATTGCAACGACCGCGGAGCAATGTTGCTGCATAAACTCTCGGATCTTATCTTTGAATTGCCATAAGTCTTCATATCGTTCCCACGTGGCCTCCTCTGGTGATTACCCTTTCCAATGGACGAGGAACATAGCGGTGGCTTTTTTCCCTTGTTTTCGTCGGGCCTGATAATCTATGATAGCCTCAATCTCCTTATCATGCGAGGAGGTGATAGTCATAGGCGCTCGACTTGATTTGCCCCTACTCGGATCATCCTTATCTTCATGATATGGCTTAAGCATGCTGGCATGGAAGACAGGGTAGATCTTAAGATACAATGGCATGTTAAGCTTGTATGAGATCTTTCCTATCTTGGCAACGATCTTAAATGGCCNGGTGATTGCCCTTTCCAATGGACGAGGAACATAGCGGTGGCTTTTTGCCCTTGTTTTCGCCTGGCCTGATAATCTATGATAGCCTCAATCTCCTTATCATGCGAGGAGGTGATAGTCATAGGCGCTCGACTTGATTTGCCCCTACTCGGATCATCCTTATCTTCATGATATGGCTTAAGCATGCTGGCATGGAAGACAGGGTAGATCTTAAGATACAATGGCATGTTAAGCTTGTATGAGATCTTTCCTATCTTGGCAACGATCTTAAATGGCCCCTCATACTTGCGAATCAGATTCTGATGCATGCCCCGTAATGCCTTGAATTGTCTTGAGTTAAACTTCACCATGACCATGTCCCCAACTCTATAGTCCGTGGGACGCCGCTTACGGTCTGCAAACTTCTTCATCTTCTTAGCTGCCTTATCCAAAGAGGACTTAGCAGTGTCAAGCTGCTCTTCCCATCCTTTAGCCATATGATAAGCCCCCAAACTTTTTCCTTCGAACGCGACTGGTAATGAATGTGGAGTTTGTGGTTGTTGCATGTGGCTAGCTCAAATGGTGTCCGCCCCGTGGACTCACTCCGTTGCAAGTTATACGAGAATTGGGCGATGTCTATGAGCCTTGCCCAATCTTTCTGATGCGCGCTTACATAATGCCTCAAGTAGCATTCTAGTAAGGCATTGACCCGTTTTGTTTGTCCATCCGTCTGTGGGTGGAAACTAGTGGAAAAGTGCAGTTCCGTGCCAAGTATGTCAAATAACTCTCTCCAATAGTTTCCAGTAAAATGGGGGTCTCGATCACTGTTAATAGGCCTTGGTAAGCCCCAATACTTCACCACATTCTTAAAGAATAGTTTCGCGGCTTCCTTGGCAGTGCAAACTGGTGAGGCGGGCATGAAGGTGGCATATTTGGAAAATATATCCACCACCACCATAATACTACCATAACCGTCGGACTTCGGTAGGGAAGTGATAAAGTCCATAGTCACGCTCTCCCATGGACGTTCTGCAACTGGTAGTGGCTCCAAAAGTCCTCTGGGTTTTTGTTGCTCAACCTTGTCTTGTTAACAAACAAGACAAGTCTGCACATAACACTCTATGTCATCTCGCATACGTGGCCAAAGTAGACTGACTCAACCAAGGCCCTAGTGCGACGTTGGCCTAGATGACCAGCCCACATTGTGTCATGACTCTCCCTTATGATCCGCCGTCTAATGTCTCCAAACTTAGGCACGTAGACCCGCCGACCTGTGGTAAGTATTAGGTCGTCTTCGGCCCAAGAATGTCTCGTATTGCCCTGGTTGGCTAACTCGATGAGTTGTTTGCCTGCTGGATCATGTTGCATGCATTATTTTATAGCCTCACTAATATCCCATCTTGTTGAACTGATTTCATCAAGATCGGCTTTTCGGCTCAAGGCATCGGCTACAACATTACCTTTGCCCGACTTGTACTCCAGCACATAATCAAACTCGGCCAAGAAATCCTGCCACCTAGCCTGTTTTGGTGTGAGCTTCTTTTGCGTCTGAAAGTAGCTAGTAGCTACATTGTCGGTCTTGACCACGAACCTTGACCCGAGCAAATAATGTCGCCATGTACGAAGGCAATGCATGATGGCAGTCATTTCCTTCTCTTGCACCGTGTAGCGTCGCTCCGTCTCATTTAACTTGCGGCTCTCAAAGGTTATAGGATGCCTATCTTGCATCAGGACACCCCCAATGGTAAAGTCTGAGGCATCTGTGTGCACCTCAAATGTCTTGGCAAAGTCAGGTAACGCCAAGACTGGCTCCTTTGTTATAGCTGCCTTAAGACATCCAAACGCCTTTTGACAATGTTGCGTCCAAACCCGTGACTTGTTCTTCTTTAGCAACTCAGTCAATGGTGCGGCCATTTATGAGTAGCCACTGATGAACCGACGATAGTATTTAGCAAGGCCAAGGAAGGATCTCAACTCAGTTACCTTTGTAGGTTCCTCCCACTCTTGGATAGCACGTACCTTAGCCTCGTCCATGCGTAGCTCGTCATTGCTAATGACATGGCCCAAGAAGTGCAACTTTGATTATGCGAACTCACATTTATCCCTCTTGATGTATAGCTCGTTCTCCCGCAAGACTTGGAAAACATTCCTTAAGTGCTCCATGTGCTCCTCCAAGGTGTTGTTGTAGATGACTATGTCGTCTAGGTAGACTACCACAAACTGATCAAGGTAGGGATAAAAAATCTTGTTCATAAGGGTGCAAAATGTGGCCGGTGTATTGATTAAGCCGAAGGGCATCACCAACCACTCAAAGGCTCCATATCTCGTCACACATGTTGTCTTCGGCTCATTTCCTTCTGCGATGTGAACCTGGTAGTAGCCCTTGCGAAGATCCACCTTGGTAAAGTATTTGGCTTGACCAAGTCTATCGAACAAGTCAACAATGAGTGGGATCGGGTACTTATTCTTCACTGTGACCTTATTAAGTGCTCGGTACTCTATGCACAAGCGCAACAACCCATCCTTCTTCTTCTGGAACAATACTGGTGTGCCAAAAGGTTCCTTTGATGGGCGAATGTGACCAGCATATAGCATCTCTTTCAATTGTTTCCTAAGCTCCTCTAGCTCGGGCAGTGCCATATGATATGGGGCAAATGCGGGTGGCTTAGCCCCTGGCTTCAACTCAATCTTGTGATCCACCTCTCGCCTTGGCGGCAAGTGCTTAGGAATCTCCTCGGGCATGACATCTTTGTTTTCCTCAAGCAACTTCTCTATGCAAGGCGGCAATATCTCTTGGAAATTCTTGTCCTCCTCTAGACTTGCAATGGTTGCCAGGAACGTCGGCTCCCCCTTCTTGATCCCCTTAACAACCTGCATGGCTGATAGTCGTGCTTGGATCTGTCTGTGTGGCATAATAATTGTAGGTACCATGCAAGCTCCTTCTCGCTCCATAACCAAGAGATGTTGGAGGTTGGGGTCGATCAAAGTATGACAATGTCTAAAGAACTCTTGCCCCAGTATGATGTCTAAGATATCCATAGCGGTTACGGTAAAGTTTGTCATACCTTCCCATGTTCCCAATTTGACACCAATGCCATTAGCTACCCCACTAGCATTTTGTAGCTCGACATTCACAGTCTTGACACGAGAGTTGGTTGGAGCAAGCTTCAATCCTAGTCTCTTTGCGGCAGCCTCAGTCATGAAATTATAAGTTGCTCAAATATCCACCATTGCACGAGCGGGCTTGTTGTTGATGGTGAGATCCACGTATTGATTGTCATTCTCGGTAGGTTTGATAGCTTGCTTCATGACAACACCACATAATCCGATCATACCCAACTGTGCGGTTCCCGAATTCTCCCCTTGCGGCTGTTCCTTTTTTTCACGGACCATGGCACTAAGACTCTTGAGGTCGGGACAATTCCTGAAGTCGTGTGGCCCTCCACATATATAGCATCCCTTCTTCTCGGCCTACGCCTTCTTCTCGGCGTAGCCTTGACGTCCACTCGACTTTCTGGAATCTTGAGTCTTGTAGTATTGTTGGTGTGTCTCCTTGCCTTTGCCACGATCTCCCTCACCTTTGACATTGTTAACCTTTCACTCCTTGCCTTTGCCTTTGTCGTGCTTGTCGTGCCTGAAATCCATCAATAATTCAGCCTCCACTTTGGCTTGGTCTATATCCGCGACTTGCCGACGTTGTAATTCTTGTTTGGCCCAATTCTGTAACCCGTCCATGAAGTGGAACAACAAGTCATCATTGCTCAGGTTGGGAATTTGAAGCATAAGGGTAGTGAACTGCTTGACATAGTCACGTATGCTCCCTGTTTGCTTCAACTCCCTAAGTTTGCACCTTGCCTCATACAAGACATTGTTTGGGAAGAATTGTCTCTTGAACTCAGCTTTGAACTGATCCCACGTGCTAATAGTACATAGACCTTTATCCACGTCGTCCATCTTCCTTCTCCACCATAGCATGAAGGTCTCTGAGAGGTACAACACGGCAATGTTGATCTTGGCCTTATCGTCCCTCACTTTTCCGTGCCTGAAGTAGTTCTCCAAGTGCTAGAGGAAGTTTCCACTTCTTGTGCATCACGGACACCTTTGAACACCGAGGGTTTGGGAGCCTCGATCTTGGCCTCCCTCATCACCACAACATTGATGGCTGCCTCGATCACACCAGTATTGACATGCTCCTCGAGTGACTCTATCTTTGCCTTCATGGCATCGATAGTACTTAAAGCCTCCATGAGTCTGCACTCTAAGGAAGTGATGGTTTTCCTAAGTTCCATCTCGGTCTGTGTACGTCCCTCCAAGTCATTTCGGATACTCTCAATCTCTTCAAGAGTGTGCCCCTCAAGAACTCTAAGGGTGCCTTCCATCTTACCCAAACGTTGGCCAAAGATCTCCACGTCGTACATCCCCGCGTTCATCTTCATCACCCACTCTTTACCGAGAGAGACGTCCTCGGGCAGGCCCTCCAATTCATCCTCGCTTGCCTCAGTGGCAGATGGTTCCTGGGATGTAAGCCCTTCGCGTGACACAACCTCAGGTGGCACCTCCTGGTACTTGTTGGTGGCATTCCTCTTTTTGTTACGGTCGCTCTTGCCAACAACATCCTGAATGACGTTAGCTTGGGTGTTGGTAGCGTTAATTTCTCCGTCGTTGCCATTCTCTTAGTTGCAACCTTCGCTCTGATATCACGTTATCACGTCCTTAGTCGTTAACTAAGTACACGTGCGGCACTTGACAATTCCCTCACGATCTTGCACAAATTTCTCACGTTCTTACTATGCCAAGTCAGCCTTACTACACTCAAGATCGCTAAGAGAATGGTAGAAAGAACACAAGAGAATTTTTAAAGAAAGCTTTGTATTTGAGAGAGCTTGAATTGGTTTCTTTTTGATGAATTACAAATGGATGGCCCCCTTTATATACTAGTCTCCTAGGGGCTAAAGTGTAAATATTAATTGTCACACAAACTAATATTTACAAATAAGTACACCCTCTAGAATTTTCTACAAGCCTAGAAAATTGTAAGGACTTCCCTAGCAATTCATAAGGATCTAGGGTCTTCCAAAGGAAATGTCCATACTTCTCTAGAATCTTCTCACAAATACTAGCCTTCCTCTTATGTAAGCTTCCGCATGGAATTAATATATGTCAAATGGTGCCTACATGGCATGATGATGTGGCGAGTCATAACATATAGGCTTGTAGCCAACTTGTGAGCCATAAATGTATACTGATAAATATTTTTGAGTCATATTTTGATTGTAATTGAGATTGTAATTGTAGATATCAATTTTTTAGGGGCATATGTGCATTTTAGTCAATGTAACGATGTCCAGGAAGATTAAAAGTGTGTGAATGTTAATAAAGCGAAAGTGAGTTTTGGAGCGTTGGGCATCGGTCGAGTTGTTTGAAAAACCGGCTATGGAACTTCGGAGAGAGGTAAGTCTCCTTTCTAACCTTGTAAGAGGGAATTGTCCCCATAGGTGAAATAATTAATTATTTACTACTATTTGTGGGAGGCTACGTACGCACAAGTGACGAGAGTCCTTGAATAGCTACTATAATTCTTAAGTCCGGGTAGTCTAGGATCCAAAAACATGCTTATTTGCCGTACTTGTAACTTTATTGTCAATTTAAAATTTTTGAATCGTATCGAACTTGGCAAATGAATTTCAAAAATTAAACATTATTTTTCTTAACCGTTAAAGGAGAAATTTTTAAATTTCCTGCATAATTATTTTCATGATAAAGTTTTGAATGACTGTTTTAATATGTGTATCTATGAGTACCTGCATCGCATGTATGATTCGCGAGCGGGGTAACTCTTTATTTATATTTAACCGCTTCGCAATTATATTCCGCGAGCAGGGTGATCCTTTACACTACTCTCATGGAAGTGGGTCGTTCGCCTTGGCAGGTTAATAGAAGCATCTATGGTTCGCGTCGTTCGACCCTTCGACCATGCACAATTTGTTATTTTGTTGGATTGGGTCGTACGTTCTTGGCATGATTTGTGCATGCTTGTACTGTTGCCTTACAAATTTATGAGTAATGATATTTCTTCCTTGGCCTAAAATGAATTGTTAAATGATGAAATATGAACTTTTGGAAAATCTCTTATCATTAAAGGAATCGTTTACCTCTTCCTTTTTATCAAGTTTGAAATTACCTTATAAAATTCATACTTGTGCACATTTTGGTACTTTAATATTTGGACCACTAGTAAGCGTCGAAGTCGACCTCTCGTCACTACCTCTTCGAGGTTAGGCGGGATACTTACTGGGTACACGTTGTTTTTGTACTCATAGTACACTTGTTGTGCATTTTGTTGCACAGGCACATGTATGTCTAGTGGCCTAGTATGGCGCAGCGGCATGGTTGATACAGAGACTTAGGTGAGCTACACCTCTCGAGACGACCACAGCTAGTAGAGTCTTCTTTAGAGTATTGTATTGTATTGTATCTCTACTGTCCAATAGTATTCCGGACAGTTATTGTATTACATTTTATTTTCTAGAAATTGCTCATGCACTTGTGATAGCGGGTTCCGGGATGTATATGGTATTAGTTAGTATTGAAAAGTGGTTAAAGACATTATTATTTACTCGGTGAAGTTTATAACTTATTTCTAAATTTAATTAACTATTTAGTGTTGGTTTTTCTGACAGTTGTGTCCGGTGCTATCATGACCTTTAATGAATTTTGGGTTGTGACAACATGGTATCAGAGCACTAGGTTCACCTAGGTCTCACGAGTCATGACCAAGTATAGTATAGTCCTGCGGATCAGTACGGAGACGTTTGTACTTATCTTCGAGAGGATACAGGGCTGTTAGGAGCACTCCCCTTTCTTGATTCCCCATCGTGCGATTTGATTCCTTTGAGGCTTATGCCTTTGTTTCTTTCCTGTTCAATCTTATGCGACGCGAAGTGCTTGTTATAAATCGGGAATTATGGAATTGTAATGGTGCTACAGATGGGTACAGGATGTTTCTCCCTGCATATTCGATTAGGCAATGGTCGTCGCGGAAGGTCGTTCTATCGTTTCAGCTCAGTATCAGTATTACCTAAAGTTTCGAGATTTGTCATGGATTGTTATGATGATTCGTGTGTTGCTATCGCCCAGTATGGTGTAATGGTAGGATGCTTGTCTATGCGTCAAGGCAGCGAATGACTTGGAATGATGTTTACTCGGTGCAAGATTCAGACATTGAGTATTTTATTTTCGGCGGAGAAAAGGAAACCGGACTAGGAGTGTTCAGGTTGGGTTGATGGAGTGTCCTATAGAGATATATTTTGAATTAAGGCAACAACTAGGCAGCGAAGGATGAGGAAAGACATGTGGGGGATGTCTTGCGGTGGTTAAATTTCTAGAAGGTCAGGTATAAGGGGAAGAAGTCGAATAGTTGCTTAAAGGAGAGTGTTTGACCAAAGTGGGAGAGTGGAAGAGTAGCATATGGGTTATGTGGTAGGATAGTTGCACGCCTTGAGGAAAGTTATAGTGATTTGAGATTCATGGTGGACAGTGACTAGGTCTACAAGCGTAATTTTGGAATAGTGGCTGCTATACAGAGGAAGGTTGGATATGACGGAAATGAGTGCTTGATTTGAAGGATACAACATGACCTTGGATTGGAATGTATTGTCGCACCTTTAGTCGATGTCCATGAGGAGTGAACGGACTCGTGCAGCTGGTAAATGAGCACGGGCTAATGGTGGGTTACTACAACTAAAGAAAGAAAACATCAGTAGTAATTTGAGAAAAGGATTTGAGGAATGTGTGCTATAATTGGACTTATCCATTTATGTTCATGCTATAGTAAGACTTAGATTTTATGCTTCGAGTAGAGGTGATTCACAAGAAAGGTGATATAACCGGGTTCTTCCTTGAGAGAGTGTTCATGTGCTAACAGAGCCTTGAAGTTGATTATATTTGGGGCCAAGTCAGAGTGGGTGACTCTCAACAATGGTCCTAGTATGTTCAAAATTAAAGTGCGGTGCCTAAAGATTTCGAGTATGTGGTATGGTTAAGTATCGAGCTTCCGGAGTGGATTATGAAATGCGCTTGGATTGTTATATGTTATCATCAGTTTGTTGTATAGCATTGGAGGAATGAGACAAAATAATTTTCGGACTTAGAGGAATTATTGGAATGGGTGTACCAGTTGAAGATGCAAATGTTCCCTCAATGAGGGTATGAGTTAGCTCGTGGGTATTGAGGCAACATGGTCTCATGAAATAGGGTCACTCAGGATGAGTGCAGATTGGGTTCGTTATATTTTAAATGGAGCTATTATTATTTCTAAGGAAATACCAGAGTAAATAAAAAGAAATTGGTTCGGTTAGCCATGGTTGAATCAGCATGATGGTGGAAAAGATCAGTCCCTTCAGCTTGTTAAGTTATGCATGTGATTTGTGGCGGTACATGCGAGGTTTGAATGCCACCATAATTGATTTTATATGGAGGCATTCAAGTATTATGTCATGTTATGTGTGAATTGATCACGGAAGAGTTGTACTTAAGGTTGGAATTTCCTGCGGACATGAGAATTCAGCACATGTTGCAATGGTCCTCTTGAAATGAGTTAAGTAAAAGGTTCATATATGATGGAGTGCTTAATCTATTAGTGATTCAGTGGTTATTATGAAATTCTCGTACAATTGCATATTGGTATGATTAGGTGCAGTGGGGAGCATGTAAATTCAGAAGTTGATGATCAAGGTTGTCATTTGGTGTTGGCTGGAATATCACGAGCTCGGATGAGCGAGAAGGGACCTAGATGGTTAGAGTCAGCTAGTATTATTTCTGGCGTCACTTGAGATCGGTGTATGGTGTGAGAGGATTTGCATACAGATTGCGGATTTTGGAATTTCTTTACAGCATCTGTATGGCCGATATTATGTATGTGCGGACTTGTTACCCGGTGCGGAAGGTCGTGGGAGCGTATCCCACGGGGAGATTGTATAAGTGTGACGTGTAGTCACTTGATTGGTTGAAGAACTAAAACCAAGTATGAAGATTGTGGTAATATCGTTAATTTGGGAATTTGTGCCTGGAGGGCACTCGGTACGTTTGGTTGTGAACTGTGGAAGTTTGTTCCGGTTATTATGGTTGTTCTTGTGTGTTATGCCAAATAGGAGTTATTAAGGACCCTTGAAAGGTTACTAGCTTAGTACGGTGCGATTAAAATCGGCTTAAGGTCCATGGATGGATTTAAATATGAATATGGGCTCTATATCAGACTGGATGTGTTCATTTCAGCATAGCGCTCCTTATGGAGGAGTATTCAGACATTGGATGTCGATTCGTCGCCGGCTATTCCATGTAAAACTATGTTGTGACGTGTGAGCTGTGAAACAGCTTGATAAATTTATTATGAGTTGAGGTTCCGTGTAGCGATGGTGTTATGTGAGCAGGATGGCTCTTGAGATTCAGATCATATATCGCACCTCAATTGTGCTTGAGTTTTGTACCTTATGGCGCTATATGTCCCCCAAGGATGGTGTTATGCACTTAGCGTTGCTTGTGACCGATATTCAGTATTTTGTAGCAATGAGCAATTTAGCTCGATGTGTATCTCCTTATGTAAATTTTATGTGTGGATCAGGTGGCACGCCGCCATGGGTATGTTACTTGGATCTGATTGCACACCGCAACAGTGTGGTGTTGATTACATTTTTATACATCCTATTTTTGTGTGTTTGTTTCTCGTTTTCTGAGGAAAGTTCACATTAGTGCGTGAGTTGAGTGGTTCCTCCTAGAGTTCGTTTTCCTTAAGTATCACATTCTATTTTGTAGTTTATTGGCGTTGTCGCGTCATGTTAGACTTTTGGTCATGTATGGGGTGGTTTATCGCCTGAGCGGTTCATACTGAGAGAAAAGAGATTGATGGATCTAGGATCAGTGCAATCAGAATATACGAAGTGTATTAAAGAACAAATGCCATTATTTGATTAAGCATGAGGTGATGGCTCTTGTTAGGTGTATAGACTTAATGAATTGTTGACACAGCAGTTGGTTATGAAATTCTACACATCTCCTCCGTCGTGGCGGTATTGCAAAGGGTTAGAACAACATTTATACATGTCATGATGTCCATTGGGAGCATCAGATTCGTGGAATTTTGGCTATTGTTATTAGAGGATGTTGTTATAGTCATGTGCATTATTCGGTGCATAGTGTGAATTCAGCAAGGGTATGCAATCATGTATCAGCGCATTGTGTAGTGATTGATACAGTATACGTAGGTTGGAAGCAAGCCTGGCAGAGAATTTTGGGTGTTGGAATTGGGTTCTAAGCTTATTTGTTTGAATAAAAGAGAATATCTTCAAATTTTCTCGAGCTAAGGTGCTCAACTGAGTTGTAGCAGCACAGATAGGTGTACGAGGTGTTCAACAGTGATTTCAGACAACTCCAACACAATTCTTAGCACGTTCGAGGACAAACATATGTTTAAGTGGGATAGAATGTAATGACCAACCAGTCATTTTGAGCTCTAACGCGTCTTTCGGCAGTTTGAGGCCAGGAGCAGCTTCACTTCAGGTATTATGACTTGTACGTGTGGTCGGAATTGAATTTCAGGAAGCTCAGAGTTGGTTTAGAGAGAAAGATTCTCATTTCGTAAGCTTTGAGTTGGAAAAATTGACTAAGGTTGGATTTTTGAGTAAACGATCTCGGAAACGGGATTTGAAGATTCCAGCAGGTTCGTATGATGATTTCGGGCTTGGCCGTATGTTCAGATCGGATTTTGGATGACCCGGGAGCGTTTCGGCGTCTATCATGAAAGTTGGCATTTAGGAAGAAATTCATAAATTTCGGTTGAGGTGCATTTTTCAATGTTATCGATATCCATTTGGGATTTCGAGTCTGGGAATAGCTCTGTAAGCTGATTCTGGTATTGGGAGGGCGTCCGGATATGAATTCGGAGGTCCATAGGTCGTTTTGGAGTCATTTGGCTAAAGTTAAAAATTTGAAAGTTTTTGAGAAGGTTGACCGGAAGTGAACTTTTTGATATCGGGGCTAGAGTCCGATTCCGAAAGTTGGAGTAGGTCCGCAATGTCATTTATGACTCGTGTGCAAAATTTGAAGTCATTCTGGATTGATTTGATATGTTTCGACGCAAAATATAGAAGTTGAAAGATTTGAAAACTCATAATTTGATTTGATGCGTGATTCATAATTTTTGCGTTGTTTGACGTGGTTTGAAGCCTCGAATAAGTTCGTATTATATTTTTTGACATGTTGGTATAATTGATTAAGATCCCGAGAGGATTTCGGAAGGTTAACGGAATGGATTTCGGACGAAAAAAGCTGCTGGAATTTTCTGCTGCAAAAGCTGTTTTGGACAGTAGCTGGTGCATCGTAGAGCTGAATTTGGAAGCTTACATATCGAAATCTATAAGGAATCTGAAAATTTTGAAAACAGGACAGTTGTAGCTCTTTGATTCTATTTCCCAGAAAGCTAAACCATTAATCATTTGGAATTTTGTACAGAAAGTTATTGTCGACTGAATAAAGACTGGTAAAGCAGTTTTGCCAGAATTTTTTGATGTGTGGAGCCGACTTTGGAAGCTTATATCTCGAAATATAAAAGGGGTTATATGGTGGACAACCTATGAAATGAAAGATCTTTGAGTCTAGTTTCTAACTCTTTAAAATGTTCGTCATTTGGATATTTCTACAAGGAGTTATGGACATTTTAATAAAAAGGTGTCCAGCAAGGGAAAGCTTGTAATACGAGGTACAACCTACACAGTGCAAGGTACAACTAGATGAAGCACCTGTGCCTATATAAGGTAGTCACGGGCAGCATCCATTTTTGAGGATTTCTTGAGCTAAGAATTGGTTCTTTTATGGTGGATTCGACCTTAGGGACTACTTAACAATACAAGGTGAGTTTTATTGGATATTTTAAGTTAATAACATCCTATTAACACTAGTATTAACATCATTCAATTTTTGAAATCCTTAGAAATCTTTCAAGTTGTTAAAGAACACTAAATTTCCCAAACATTAGAATTTTAAGGAAAAGTTTCAGGAAGGCAATACTAATGCTTCAAGCTCATTACTTATGAGTCGGTGAGAGTAATTCTAACATTTGTTTCAAGTTGTTATGGTTAGAGAATTGATTTCATAAACTATATTTCATGGCATGAATAGTGTTCTTAAGAAAATGAAGGAGATATAAATAGTGTTTTTAGAAATGAAATTAAAGGATGCAATGAACCTATGGAATCATTTTCTAGCTTAGTTGGAAGTCTTCAACTATGTAATCACCAAATTGAATATTTTGGAAATGTTGGTTAAAGAAGACGATGAATAGTAATTTGGCGGTGTTGGAGAATTAATGTACTATCATTGATGTGATGACCCAGGGGGTCATTTTATGAATTAAGACTCTGTTCTAGGCTTATTAGCCATAAAAAGACTAATTTTAATTACCTCAATTTGTGTGCATAATCTAGGAGTGAAACCGGAAAGCTTTTATGTGAAAATATAAGAAATAATAATTTTTAAAATTTAAAATTTAATTTTAGTTGACTTGAGTCAACACTTTTAGTAAGTGGTCCCGGATCTGTGTTCCAATGATCCTGGGAGGTCCGCATTAAAATATGGGACTTGGACATATGCCCGAAAATGAATTCCGAGGTCCCAAGCCTTAGAAATCAATTTTTGAAAGAAATTGTTTTGCTAAATTATTAATGAAATAAAGAAAAGAATTAATGTTTGAAACAATTGGTATCAGACTCGTATTTTGGTTCTGGAGTCCGGTACAAATTTTTTACAGTATTTGAATACTAATTGTGAAGTTTGGTGAGAATCGGAGTTTATTTGACATGATTCGGACGTCCGGTTGAGAAATAGTGAAATTGAAGTGTTCTTGAGAAAAATGATGAGTTTTGAGGTTTAATTCATAGTTTTACATGTTATTTTCATGATTTGATCGCACGAGCAAGTCCTTATGATATTTTTAGACTTGCTTGCATGTTTGGTTTAGAGCCACGAGGGCTCTGATGAGTTTCGAATATGTTTGGGTTGTGTTTTTAAACTACTTCTGTTTTGAATGAAGTAGTAGATCTGTATCGTAATTACGGACCCATAACAAAAAGAATAGTTGAATTTGGAAATCGTATGAGGATTTTATGGTCATTTTACTAAGGTTGCCAGATTTTTCAGATTAATTACGAAATTGTCACTGACAGCGCATTTAAAAATCTGCACTATTTGCAAATATTAAAACCTACATATCTTATTCATTATAAGGTCAAATTGAGTGATTCAAAAGCCTAACTTGACCATAATTTCATAAGAAATCCATTGGAGACTTAAAAATTGAGTTTTGGGATCATTTGGTACGAGAAAAGAGGCAGAATAACTGGCAGAAAAATATATAAAACTAGAATTTGTTCATTCGGTCATATTTTGAGTTGGGGAGCTCGGATTTGGGCGATTTCCACCATAGGGATTGGGGTAAGTGTTCTCTACTTATTTTCTAGGTTATATTTCAATTATCCAATATTTTTCATCACTTTTAAATCAAAAACTAAGAATTTTTATGGTAAAAATTGAGGGTTTGGGTAGAATTAGGGAATTCTATAATAATTGAATCTTTACCTCGAATTGAGGTCGGATTTCGAAACTAATTGTATATACGGGCTCGTGGATGAATGGGTAAACGTAATTTGATCCGAACACCGAGTTTGGACCAAGCGGGCCCGGGGTCGGGTTTTAACTTCTTTGAGAAAACTTAGAAAAAATTATAATTTTCAGTAAAGTTAGTTCCTTTAGCATTAATTAATGATATTAAGTTAATTATGGTTAGATTCGAGTGTATTGGAGGTGAATTCAAGAGGAAAAAACTATAATTGAATAGTGAGTGGACTGCGAAGTTGAGGTAAATGCTTGGTTTAACCTTGACTTAAGGGAATAGGAATCCTCAACTAAATTGTTATGTGAAACTGCATGTGAGTGGTGTATAGGTGAGGTGACGAGTATCTATGCACCATCAAATTGTCTGCTTACATGATCACCTCCCCGTTTCTAATTTAATTGCTCGGGTTATAATTGTTTCATGTCCATTGTTGTTTCGATTATTACTTGACTTGTTAATTTATTGTTAAGTCTGATTGCAATTAGTTTTGGAAAAGTATTAGTGTATTCCTTGGTTTATAGAGAGATCCTCATGTAAAGAAGAGGGAAATGCTACTAGGTATGCACTGAGTATATATGTTTCTCTTAGTCTACCATAATCTGGTTAGCTTAAGATGGTGCTTGATTCCGTTGAGTAATTTAGGATCTTAAAATGGGATGCTTGAGATAAGTTGTAGTGAGTTGAAAGAGTCGTACTGATTCGAGAGTCCATATTCTTGATATACTTATAAAGCAAATAGTTATTCATGTTTTCACATTTGTTATATGCATTTTATAGTTCGCTGGAGATTGTGATTGCATATTGTCTTGTAGTTGACCATGTTTGTACATGGATCTGTAATTATAGTAAAGATGTTCTCATCTTTGCTACAATGTTTACGTCTACATAAAGGTTGGGTGGGTTGACATTGTTTTACGATATATATATATATATATATATATATATATATATATATATATATATATATATATATATTTATTTATTTATATATGTTGGTCCCATTTTTGTGATAATGTTGATGAGTCTATGAGAAGTACAATTTTCTGTTTACAATTGTTGAAATAAAAGTGTGGTGAAAGGCTTGGCCTAAATTCTGAAAGTTCTTGATAAATAAATAAATTGATAGTGATAAGGGTGGATAACAAGATAGTGATAAGGGTGGACAGGGCAAAATAAATGATAGTGATAAGGGTGGATAACAAGATAGTGATAAGGGTAGACATGGCGAAATAAATGATAGTGATAAGGGTGGACAAGTGAGATAAATGATAGTGACAAGGGTGGACAGGTGGGACGGGTTGCACCGCAACAAGATAGTGATAAGGGGGGTGTTTATGTGTTTGGAAAAATTTACTGTTTTACTCTATTGTTTCTCATATTATGCAAATACGGCTATTTTAAAGTAAAGTTTGGAAATTTATGTGGGATCTTGGTCACAGCTGAGGCTTGGAATAGGCGACTGAGTTATTCTATTTATTGTTGCTGTTTATCTTTCTTATTTGTGTAGAACTGTTTATTGCTTTATTATTATATATGTTGACACATGTTAAGTTATAATTGCCCCGCCTTATCCTCGTCACTACTTCGTCGAGGTTAGGCTCGGTATTTACTCAGTACATTGGGTCGGTTGTACTGATACTACACTCTGCGCTCTTTTGTGCAGATCCAGGTAATAGCCAGCACTAGAGATTTTTAGTAGCCGCTATTCATTATCCGGAGACACGAGGTGTATCTGCCGGCGTTCGCAGATTCCGAGAGTCTTCTCTTAGTTCGTAGAGAATATTTTATAATTTTCCTAAAACAGTTATATTATTTCTTTCAGCCCATTGATTGTAGTATTCTTTAGTAGTTTGTGAATTGTGACACCAGACCCTGGGGTAGTCTTAGAGCTATTTATATAATTAGTTCATGGCTCGGTCTATTTATTTGCTTATTATTTTATATTTGGAGTTATGCTTTGGAAACCATTAGATTAAGTTTACTTTAAATTTTTTTTATTATGTTTAAATGGATAAGCAAAAGAAAATAGCTAATCGAACTCTAACATTGGCTTGCCTAGCAAGTGTGTTGTTAGACGCCATCACGATCCCTAAGGTTGGGAATTTGGGTCGTGACAATTGATGACTTCAAATGGGTATTAAATGATAAGAGTGGAGTTGAATGTGCTAGTAAGTGAACCTATTAGAACATTTGAGCTAGAGCCTTGTAGCCAACTTGTAAGCCATAAATGGATATTGATAAAACAATTTAAGCCATATTTTGTTGTAATTGTAAATATCAATTTTTTCGCAGCGCATGAGAATTTTACTCAATGTTATGATGTCAGAGGAGGATTAAAAGCTTGTGAATGTTAATAAAACGAAAGTGAGTTTTGAAGCATTGGCATCGGTCGAGTTGTTTGAAAAAACGGCTATGGAACTTCGGAGCGAGATAAGTCTCTTTTCTAACCTTGTAAGAAGGAATTGTCCCCATAGGTAAAATAATTAATTATGTACTACTGTTCGTGGGAGGCTACGTACGCACGAAGTGATGAGAGTCCGTACGTAGCTACTATAATGCTTAAGTCCGGGTAGTCTAGGATCCAAAAGCATACTTACTTGCCGTACTTGTAACTTTATTGTCAATTTAAAATGTTTAAATCATATTGAACTTGGCAAATGAATTTCAAAAATTAAACATTATTTTTCTTAAGTGTTAAAGGAGAAATTTATAAATTTCCTGCGTAATTGTTTTCATTATGAAGTCTTGATTGTTTGTTTGAATATTTGTATCTATGAGTACCTGCATCCCATATATGATTTGCGAGTGGGGTAACTCTTTATTTATATGTAACCGCTTCGAATTATATTCCGCGAGCGGGGTGATCCCTTCTACTACTCTCATGGGAGCGGGTCGTTCGCCTC